>PVJH01040857.1:0-15405 GCA_004026705.1 Nesogale talazaci
AGGTACAAATGTGTTTCATACAATTGATGTATGATCATCATAAGATCTGTAAAAGATTCCAATAAAATGATTTATTAATAGTAAAAAAGTCTGAGGGGGCAATAATAGTGAATTGTTTTTCCTCATAACACCAATGCCCTTGCTCAGTTTTCCATCACTTCAAAGACTGTCCTATAAGAATTTCACTAAGAAACCATATTTCATAGGGTTGTGTTGGAAGATACTATGCTGACAAAATGCTCAGGTGCATAGTTACTTTTGAATACACAATTCAAAGGTGTCACTTCCCTGGTCTTTTCTCAAAAATGCATTTTTAAACTTCATAATAAGCCACCCTGTATCCTTTTATTTTCCTGTATCTTTTGAGAAGATCTATCAAAATGATTCCTATGCAAAAAAATGTTATATTAATATAGATGTCCATTTGCCTTCTTGGGGTTTTACCACTTATCTTTCTGCAGCCACTCTACTTTCTTTTTATTTTTTTCTAGAGACATTAACACAGAATCACAAAACTGGGTTCTTGGCAGGATGGTTTAGGGTTTGATATAATCTTAGCAAATAAATTCCAACTTGTAATTTTTTCTAAAAGTATTATATTTTAATTATTTATGCACACATAGTATTGTATCACAATTAATTATTACTAGTTCACAATTACTAGAAATATCACTTCCAAGCTATACATTTTGATGCTCTTTTCCATTAGAATATAAACTTTAAGTGTGAGGAATCTTGTGAGCCTTAGTCACTGTATTTCCAGAGTCTAGGATACCATCTGGTATTTAGTAATAGTACATAAATATTAGCCAAGTGTATAAATTAATTACCTGAATGATTATTATAATACCATCTGGAACTTAACAAAAACAAACATTAATTTATAATCCCACATCTCCATCCAAGTGAAGCCACATTTTTATAAAAAAATAGTTACAGTCTCAGAAACCCATACAGGTAATTCCATGCTTCTGGACTTCATGGCAGCAAGTTTCTGGTTTCATTTATATTAAATCTATTTTAACCTATATTCCATTCAGCTTCACCTCAGTCTCTTGGAATTAGTAATAGCCATCATGCCCTATCTATATCTATCTATATCTATCATCTATCTATCATCTCTCTAGCTATCTAATCATCTATCTATCACCTATTTATCTATCAAAGGCACTTAGTTGTTTCTGTCTTGGTGGCTCCAGAAACTCCCCATCCTGTATAGATTGGTCTCTTGGTTCTGGTGTCTTGGGGGCGACTGGTACTCTAATCCTGCTTCTCACCCTTTAGTGCCACCCCGGTGGCACTCAGGATCTGAGAGTAAGGAAGTTCCACACAGAGATCTCAAGTCAAGCCCAAGCTCTCTACTTGTGAATCTTCTTCTTTGTGCATAGTAGTAAGATCCCCTTCCTGCTTCTGGGATGTCTCATTGTAAACTTAATAGTTTCACAAAACTGACCAGTTCTCAATGTCAGGCTTACATATAGCTCATACATATAGCAAGCATATCATGCCTTCTATTTAAACTATTAGGAAGCTATGCAACCCCTTTGGTGGGTCACCAGCACCTCTCATTTACATAGTATTGGGGTGCTCGCACTCTTTCAGCATGTGAGCTACTTATAAAATGATCATGTCAAAATGATCTACTAACTACAAAAATGCAAAACCTATACTTATTTCTATTATACTTATTCGTATATGCATTAGAAATTCTTTATATGGACAGTGTACATTTATGTACCTTGCATAACTGCATAAGTCCATTTTACACAACACAATTAACTATGTACATTTTTGTCTTGATCTGAGTTGTCTCTGATGACTTGCACTGAATGGAATGAGTCAGGGGTGTAAAGTCTGTAAAGTAGCTGCTGAAAGCCAGCCTGAAGCACACTTCCAAATGATCATCAGTCATGGGGAAACAGTACTTGGACTTAATGATTTCTATGTGAGAAAAGGCTGACTCACATCCATAAGTAGATCCAAAGAATGCAGTCAAGGAGGTAGCACATTTTCTCATGTTTGGTTACATTCTCTCTGTAAGTAAGTTCCAGAACTGTTCATGCACTCTGGACTTGGGCTGAATGTCAGCTTGTATTGTCAAAATCTCCCATTCTGTGTGAAATTATATGTTTTTGTCTTCTTTCTTGGTGCAGCACCCCCACCCCTCTTAATACCCTTTCTTACATTTAAGAACAAAAACACAAGGTCTAAAAATTGGTGATAACTTCGCTTGTCAGTTTTGCTGAACTTAGCGCAGTTGTTTTCCCCTGCGTTTGACACCTAAGATTGCATCTGATTGGCTGCACTGTATATCAATTAAGTGACAGGATTGAGAATAGGCTGACATCTATTTTTATTTAATGTCATGGATCTACCCATACTACATTTGTGATTGGCTGGTAGATTGTGGTTGATTTATTGAGCACCCATAGCATAGTATTTTCTTAGTGAAATAGTATGTGCTGGGCTACTAATTGCAAGGTCAACTGTTCAATAACATCAGGCACAGTGAAGGAGAAAATGTGGCTTTCTCCTGCTATAAAGAGTTATGTAATAAACCCACTTGGACAGTTATGCTCTGCACTAGAGGGTCACTGTGAATTGGGATCAGCTCACTGACAATGTAGGAGATGCCCAGTCACTTGGTGGGAGTTACAAGGACTATGGTTAGAAACCCCATATTAAGTAACTAATAGTATTGCACCATATAATAAGACTCACAAACATGTCAGAATTGAATATTGAAAACTATCAAAAAGTTTTATGATTGGATTCTACTTTAAATCTTTTCATCAGAAGGAGCTGCTGATTCATTTAGAATCAGGATAATACATAGCAGAAGTTGACTAGACTAAAATTTCTATGGAAGCAGACTGCTGCATCTTTCCCCCCTGGAGCCACTGATGACTAGAACTACTGACCTTTGGGTTTGCAGTTAATTGCAAACAAATGTTTAAAACACTTCCCTCTACTCTTGAAAGGCCTGCACATAGACCACAAAGCAATATGCCCTCATCCCACTGTAACTGCATTGATGCTGATGCATACGGGCCTTTTACAGACTTCTCAAGGCTGTCCATTGTTACAGGAGATGGTGTCTTGTTTTTCCTGCACAGTGGCTTGAAGATTTGAACCACTAGTCCTGTGATTAGCAGTACGGTGTTGACCTAACCCATTATTAAAGCTCCCAAGACAATGCAAAAAGTATGGTGTGTGTCAGGGTTGATTTCTTTTACCTAAATGTGTTTGCTGGTAAAATAACCCAGGAAATCGGATTATGTGAAGAAGAATGTGGCATCAGGATTGGAGAAAAGCTAGTGAAAAAGGCTGCAATATGAGATGACAATCTTGTTTGCTTACATGGACTTGTAGCACTTGCTGAACATTCAAGACCACATCCTTCAATATGGATTAAAACTCACTCCTCAAAATTAAAAGGAAGTCCTCAGAACTGTGTCAAAACATGGCATTCGGATAAACAGAGACAAAGATCAAAACTGTCAAAGATCTGAATTTCTCTTATTCACGTTCATTGTCACTGAAAGCAGCATCCAACAAATCAGATTACATATCTCATTGAGAAATCTATTGGAAAAATTGTCTTAAAAGTAAAACAAAGTATAGATATCACTTTGATGGCTACCCTGACCCCATGGTATTTTTAATTGCCTGCAAAATCTGAACAATGGAAAAAGAAGTTGAAAGAAGAACTCATTCATTTGAATCACAGTGTTGTCAAAGAATATTGCATGCTCCATGGGTTTTGAGGAGAATGAATATCTCTGTTTTGGTATTTTGATAAACTCCATGCAGCCAGGATATTCCTTAGAAAAAGGAATGGTGAAATTGCGTATCTTGTACTTTTAAAGTCTATCAAGTGAGGTCAATTGCTGGCGAAACACCTCATTCTTGGTGAAGTAGAGAAGTCAGCAAGTAAGTAAGACTTTCAACATAGTGTTCGAGTTAGTCTGGGTAGACTAGAGGAACAAATTTCAGAAACACGCATATAGGTATAAGGAAAGGGTTTATATACGAAAGAAATGTGACACTAAGAAGGCATCCCAATTCAGTACAGTGCAAAGTCATAAGTCCAATAATAACCCATATGCCCGAAGTCAGTCTATAAAGTTTGCTTCTGACTCAGGAAGTTACAGGTCATTGGGTGCAGAATTCTGGCGCTGGCAGGGGTCTCCCCATGGCTCCTCACTTCCAGGGCTCAGGTCCATCAACAGCATGCTGCTCCAGCTTCAGAGGTCTGTCTTCATCAGGGGTAAACCGTGTGGTCTCTCCACCGGCTACTCCAACCTCCCAGCCACCGCCATTCTGTGTTGCCTGTGGTAAATCATCTCTGAAACCAACTCCCAACAACTGGGGAAGATAGCTTCTCATCTTCATGAGGGAAATACCGCGAGATTTCCCAGGAGTCTCAGCTGAAAGCCATGCCCACACAGAGGCCTCATCAGCTACTCCATGGCTTTTTCCTGATTAACAGGTCAGACTCCACCCCTACATTTCAATTATAATATTAACATAAGCAGAATACTGCCACAGTGTTGAATCACAGTTTCTGCAATATGGAGCTTAAGTATAGTAATGACTAGGAGGATGGGGTAGAACCAAGCACTATTTTGTGCAGTTGTGCATAAGGTTGCTTTAAGTCTTCTCAATGGCAACTGATAGTAATCTTATAGGACAGAGTACAACTGCTTCAAATGTTTCCTAGCCTGACATGTCTGTGGAAGCATTCTACCACATTTTTCCTCCCATAAAGCCTTTGATGAGGTCAAATCATTAATATTTTGGTTAGCAGCAAAGCACTTAACTATGAGTGCTACTTTACTCAGGTATTACTTTAGTACACAAGCACACAGCGACAACAATGGGAGTTAAAGAAATTCAAGCGCAGATTACACTGAGAGAAAAGGAAGTAACTACACCTTAAACTAGCTTCTGACTAAGCACTGCTTATGCATTCTCTCATTTAGATTATAGAACAGTTGATATGATAAGCAGCGATAGTGGGCCCATTCTTCACTCATCAATATGACTAAGTTCTAATTCTCTACTTATTTTGCAAAAACTGTCCTTATGTAACAATTGTGGATAATCACAACACTAGTCCCTTCCTACTCGGAACATCCATCCCTCCCAAGGTCATGTGTTCTTATCCCAATTTTAAGCTCTGATTTTCTCTCCCTCTTCTGCCTTCAGTGTACTTGCTTTATCAGGATAGGTGAACCAAGCCTGTGCTGTCAATGACCTCAAAATGGTCTCTGTGGATTTTGGGGGGGAAGAGGGTCCTTTGCTCATGGGATTCAGAGCGTAGGTTGTACACACAGCCGTTAGCACCTGTACTTCTTAGTAACAACCCCTGTGTCTCACGAGTCATCACGGCACACCTCCACCTCCACCACTCCATGAGAACAGATAATACAAGATTAGCCTCTGCCGTTTACCTTAAATTTCAGTTTCCACAACACATTCATTTGATGACAACACCCCTCAGTCGAATTAGCCTACAGCAGCATCAGCTGTGACCACCCAAGAGTGGCATCAAGGATGTGTAAGAGACCACGTAAGTGACAATCAGCTGACTGGAGTCCCTAGTCAGGCCAGTGGGTAGCAAAGTGCCCATCTCAGGGCTCCTTATGACCATGGTCTGACCTGTACTTATATTCCTCCAACTTGGGGATGAGGACTTTATGCCAGGGTTCTGCTTCCTCTCATGTCCTGATTTCAGCTAACCATGAGGACATCACATGCTGCTGCTTTGGCTGAAGTTTGCATTTTGGATCTTAATATTCTTCCTGAGAAGGCAAATTTCGTAGAAAAGTTTACCTTTCATATTTATTTCAGAATCAGTATTTTGCTGCTTTTAATTTTAGAGTACATTTGAGGTGAGGGGAAAAACAAAATAATATATGCTATCATCATTTTTATTTGTCTAAGAATTACTTTAAAAACCAATTTATTGTCGGTTTAGGGAAAAGCACATTTGTCAATGTTATCATTTTGCTGCTAACTCCTACAATGTTTGTCTAGACAAATCATGCTCTTAAGTGGGAACATTGTATTCATGTGGATAACTGTTTCTTCTAAGTTAACAATGCAGCATGGATTGTAAAACAAATCCCCTTTCATTGCCAATTTTCGCATGGCTAAATATTGAATCCTAATGCACGCTACACTAACTAAAAAGCAATTGCAATTATCTTTCTCCTTAACAAACCTGGAGTGATAGGCAAGAAAAATTTGATATTATTCTCAGGCTTTTAAAAATGTATATTTAAGTATCATGAGTTTAGGTATTCATATCATAACAGTAAAAACTTTCTAAATATGATCATTCATTTGATATTTTAAAGGAGCTAATCTTTTGACTCCAGGTTTCGCACTCAGAACAAAAGTGATGGCTAAACATGTATAAAGCTATTGAATGTGAAAAAAATACAATATTGGCCCTTTGAAACCATGAACTCTCCATGGGTCAAACTCTCAGAAACCCCCAAGGCAAGTTGTGGTCTTTCCAATAAGGTCCCCATGAGTCGGATTCCACCCGATGGCAAACAGCTGTGCGCTCGCTCACTCACTCACTCACTCAAAGGGCCACAGAGGCCACACGATGCTACCGGATTAGGTGGAATTGCCCACTGTGTGTTTCTGAGATGGCAACTCTTTATGGGAGTACATAGCTCTATCTTTCTGCCATGGAATAGCTGGTGATTTCAAACTGCTCGCTTTTCACATCACAGTTAAACAGGTAACCACCAGGTCACCAAGGCTTTGTGAGTTACAGCAAGTTATTACAAAGCAGGAGTAGGATATTAGTGAATTAAAAGAATGTTGTAGGATAAAACCAAAGTAAAACTCATGGTCATTTAGTGCTTTCTGACACACAGTGACTTGTTACAGGGTTTTTGAAAGTGGAGCTCATTATGGGAGCAGATACCATTATATTTCTTTAGTCTGGTGAGTGAGAACCTTGTGGCTAATAGCCAGTTGCTTATTCTACAGCATAATCCAATCAACCCACTGCCATTGAGTTGATTCCAACTTATGTGACCCAATGGAATTGAACGGCACTAACTGCCCGCTGTGTTCCTGAGGCTGCAAATATGTATGGCAAGAGAAAGCTTCATTTCTCTCTGCAGAGCGGGTACAAACGGTTGTCCCTCGGCTGAACAGCTAAATGTTCACCCTGTAATACTTCAAAGGTTCTTGACTGTGTCAGGGGCTTTGGACATGATATCAGGAGAGACCAGTCTATGGAAAAGGACGTCGTACTTAGTAAAGTGGAGGGACCGAGCTAAAGGAAGGTCGTCAACAAGAAGGATTGACCCAGCGGCTGCAGCCATGGGCCCAAACACAAGAACAGCCTGAGATGGTGCAGGACAGGGCACTCTTTCATTCTCTTGGACAGAGGGCTGCTCTCAGTTAGAGCTGACATCATGGCACGTAAGAATAGCATACAAAGATTTTTATTGTTTTATTTAGAGCTAAGAATGGTGGTAATTTCATCCTAATACGAGACGGCTAACTGCAAGGGTAGAGGTTCAAAGCCACAAGTTGATCTGCTTAAGAAAGATGAGGTTGTCTGCTTTTGTAAAGACCTAGTTGCAGACACCATATATAAGATTGTTTGAGGGGCGGAGCCCCGGTGACGTAGTGGTTGAGTGCGTGACTGCGGCCCACTAGATTGGCGGTTCAAATTCAGCAGCAGCTCTCCAGGAGCAAGGTTGGGCCTCCCATTCCCACCAGAAGGCAGTGATACCGCCCCGAAAAAAAACAAAAAACAAACAAACAAAAAGATAGTTTGTTAGGCTGGGCTCCGTGCTGGTGCTGTCCCCTAGAGAAAAAAACTTTTTAATTCACCATAAAGGAATTTATATCAAGAAATGACTTACAAAATTATAGAATTAGGTATCTAATCCAGTTCAAGTCTGGGTATTAGATGTTACGCTGGAGCTAAGTGTCTTCCAGGGCTGAGAAAATGGAGCAGGAAGACCACATAGGTAGATCACACCTGGATGCAGATATGGATGAATTGAAGATCTATACGTCTAATATCAAGCTTTAATTATTCCTAGAATCAATAGGCAATATGCCAGGACCTTGGCTGAAGTCCAAAAAAGAAAAATAAATTCCAGAGCTGTGAGAGGAGCCAGCCTCCAACACTAACATCAGGGGTCAGCGGTAGGCGCAATTGCATGGCAATAATTAATTATTATAATAAAGTCACAGAGAGCACAAGAGATATAAATAATGGAGTCAGACACACCTCATGGTAGCATGCTCACCTCAGCCATGCTTGGTGGTCCACATGGAGAGAATGAGCGGGGAGGAGAGGACATGGGAAAAGGGAACAGAGAGGAGAAGGAAAGGAGTTGGGGGAGGAGAGACATCTGAGAGAGCACATGAGAGAGCTTCTTTGTTCTGACCAAGCCTTGTATATCTTTTGGGGACATGCAAGGCACCTAAATACAAATGTCACAGGAAGGGATTATCCCATGCAGTAATGAGGGGGATGAGCTGGGAGCACAGATGTGATAGGAGAGGGGGGGTTCGGGTCCCCATATGACAAGGAGGGCAGACCCCAGTTTCATGGTAGTGGCCTAACGTTGATTGCCCTGGGTCCAGAAGCTTGATTTAGCTAAAATTTAGGAGAAGTGACCCACGTCCTACCTAACATCAGAGAGTCAGTCGAATATTTTGTGAGAGAGATAAAGGCCTCTGGATAGCTAATGCCTTTAGGGAGAATAACTCTAAGCTTCTCAGGTGGCAAATATTTACTAATATTTGTTTCATATTTTGGAATAGATGTAATTGTGGAAAAGTCTTATCTTCATCCGACACATAACATCTCCTTTAGCTAAGTAGACTACACCCCAATGGAGATCTCATTATTCTGTGACCTGAGCAAGGGGTTGAACTTCACCCAAACATACCCACAATTCCTTGGCTGTTCATTGCAGATTCCATTTCAGAATTGATTACATGATCCATTTTGGGGAATGCCAGACTGCCAAGCTATTAAGAGCCTTAACTCAGCCAACTTGACATGAAACCTGTCATAGGTCATGATAAGGTGGAGCAGACTTGATGGACATGAATTAGGTTTGGGTCTGGGGGTGAAGATAAGAAGCCCTAAGGGCACAATGGTTAAACTTTCAAACCCACCAAAAATTTCAAAGAACAAAAGACTTAGTGATCAGCTCCAGTACAGCTCCACCAGATGACCCCATCAACACAACAATGAAAAAAGAGGTGATAAATATTACTAATTTGCATGAATGGTTGACAAACCTCAAGGAGTATTAAGCCATTCATCAGATACAACCTGTAGACTCCGATTATATAGAGAATTCCACATTTACAAAGATGGATTGAGAGGGAAAAGTAAAACATTTAATTCTATAAGAAATGAGGTGTTGCTATCCCTGCTTTCCATCAATGGAAATGAAAAAGTTGAAAACATTAGCTCCATCTGAAAGAATGAGCTTCTGTGCTTCATACCATAGCTAAACCAGTGTACTACCAACATAGGGTCCTGCACAAGGATGACAGAAATCTTTGAAGTGTGACACAGTTCTTGGGGAAATGAAGCTTTTTATTTTAGTAAATTTTTTTGTGGAGGGCTCATAAAACTCTTAGCATGATCAAGTCATACATCAATTGTGTACAATCCACATTTGCACATTTATTGTCATCATCATTCTCAAGACATCCTCCTTCTACTTAGCCCCCCTCATATCATCTTCCCATATTTCCCCTCCCTCCCCACTGCCCTTCCCCCATGAACCCTTAATAATAATCCCACAGAAACCATTCTACTCTTTTATATAGAGTGCTATGGGCCAGGATTGACTCGATGGCAGTGAGTCTTAGTGTTGGACTCTATTAAAAGTAAATCCAAGCCCCAGAAGTGCTTTACATACTGTGGATAAATACTGAATCTAAAAAGATAGCACATCATTTTCAAAGACAGTGAAAGTCTAAAATCCATTTGCAGTATCCCCATGTGGATTATGCTTCCTGTGAATCTCCTCTGATAATTTCCCAGGGATCTGAATAGCTTTGCCCTCAAACAGAGTGCTTTGGAAAGTGGACTAAATCAGATGTAGTTAGGTTAAAATTTAGCACCTTATCATTTTTCTTCCTATTGAGTCATTTAAAATTTGTTCTTATTTTAATTCTCTGCTGTTATTTTTTTCAGTTGAGATTTTTTTTGTTCTATTTTGTTATTGTTATTTGTTTTGGGTTTGGGTCTGTTTTATCTATATGAAATCCAAGATAGGTTAAAAATACAAAGATAGTAACTGGATTAATATGTCTAGGGTGGGGGGGGTCATAGTTCTTAGGTTTATGGCAGGGGAAGTGGGAAGGAGATAGGGAGTTAATAATAATAAGTAGAAGAAAGAAGAAAATATTCTAAAATTTATCATAGGTATGATTGCACAACTCTTTTCAAAATTTTAAATATTTCAAACTGTATATGTGAATAATACATTAAGTTAAAATTACAAAAGAACCCCTACTGATAAAATCATTATATTTAACAAATCCAAGATTTGATTTGTTCAAAATAATGTTGCTGATTAGCTTGTTTTGGTCATTTCTACGACATTGATTTTTAGTTGTGAAAATATGAGAGCTCAATATATACTTACAAGATTTCTTGTGGTCTGATATTCAAAAGATTGATAATTTTAATGAGCCTAGAGTCTCTTACAGAGAAATTTTTAACATTCTGCTTCACTTGACATTATAGTTTAGAAGCTTTACAGTGACATGGCATTGCTGTGGGTCAGAAATCCACGTGGATAGCACCTAATAGCAGCAACAGGAACAAAAAACCGCTCAAACCCCCACAAATATCCCCTCAATATTGTATGATAAAATTAACGATGTGACTGCACATGGTATGAGGTCACAGGTCATAGTAACAGAAAATATATACAATGTTAGGTTAGGATCATGTGACATGTTGGAGACATACTTCAAATATTATAGGTTCATTTAGAAAGAAATTAATGTAACACAAAAATCCAAATCACGTATTTCTGTACCTATTGTTCTATAACAAAATGTTCCAAAACTTAAACCCACAGCCATAAAATTAATTTCATTGTGAACTGCACATATCTATTACAGCAAACAAGCTCCTCTTTCGCTCTTAGTACTAACAAGGTTCCTATTCCAGAACTTAGTGACATAAAATGAAAGGAAACAAGACAATGAAAACAAAACAAAAATTATTATGCTCATGAATTCTGATGATCAGTGGATTGGATATAAAAGAATTTCCCTTCTGTCTAAAGATGTCTGGCATTCAATCTCAGGGATAAGAATCACCTCATGTTATTCATGCATATGCAGAACACAGTTATTGTCTGTCGGCTAGAACTGTATATAGGGCTTTGATCTCTGATGATGGTCTGTTTCCTCATTACACAGTGATTGAAATTTAAAGGTAATATCTAAGTTAGAGCTAGACAAATGCTACTTTATCCTTGCTAACTTGGCTCTGGAGGTCAAATTTATTGCATTGTGCACCTCATGTACATTATAAAAGCCTTCCAAATCTCAAAGGTAAGGGAAATAGACCTCCCCTCTTGATGAGTAAAGGAGCCATGGTGACATCATGAGCTAAGAGTTAAGTTTTTAATCTCAAGAGAGGCAACGCAAAGCCATGATGCGTCTGCTTCCATAAAGATGTATTACATTGGAAACTCAGAGCAGCAGTTCTTCTCTGGCCAACTCGATCATAGAAGCTGCCTCTAAATTGGTATCAAGTTGATAGCAGTGAATTTTGATTTTGTTGATCTAAACTTTCAGTCATGAAATTAATTCAGAGTCATTTCTATCTTATAGGGCAGGGCAAAACTCCCTGTAATTTTTTAAGACTGTGAACCTGCATGAGATTAGAAAGCCTCATCTTACTCTTGGCAAGTGGCCAAATATCTTCAAATACAGACTCTATTGTTATCAGATCAATTGATAATCCACTACACAACTAGAGCTCCTTGGTATTAGAACACCTTGGTATTATTCACAGACTGTGACAAATCTTGAACATACAAGATCAAAAACTATAGTAATCATTTTTAAAACACAGTCATGACTCTAAAAGTGAGAGTAAACCAGCCTCTAATAACCTCAGGGTCCATAGGCACAACTGTACTGTGATCATATGTAAAGAGTTCAGTAAAGTCATAGAAGTTAGGAAGGATAGGTAGAAGACAAAATAAAGGAGTCAGACAATTTCATGGTAGCATGCTCACCTCAGCCCTTCTTGGTGGTCCACGTGGAGGTGGGAGAACAGAGAGCCTTCTTTACTGTCTTGGATCATTTGTAGGTAGCCATAAGTCATGCATACTCAGGAGTTTCATACATCAGAAGGTAGGTGGTATTCAGTAAAGTCCTTGAGCTCACAGGTGAGGAAACCTAATCCCTGCATTAAGGGAAGATAACCAAGGAATGTCTGCTTCTATAGTGAGACAGAATCACCATGTGCTCACTTCAAGGCAGCAGAGTTATGCGGGGAGAATCTGTGGGAACGCTATTCAAAGCGGGATCACATACTTGGACTTTATTTCTACCTTACTAACATGGTGACTTTCTACCATGGAATACTAGCTTTCCAGATTCCCTGTTATAGGTTAGGGAATATGGACCTAGTCATATTTCACTCAGATTCAGTTTCCCACATAAAAGTCCCTGAGGATTGAAATCCTTCCTTATTCCAACTCTTGAAGTTCAATGCCAGTGATAATGTGATAATGACTAAATAAGTGAATTAATGATGAAGATAACTCACTGACTTACATAATGGAAATTCTTCTGTATTGTTTGGCATTAGTATTACACATTTATACTCCAGAAAGGCAAAAATTGATTGCAAGAATTGCTAACAGCTCTATCCCATCAAAAATGCATGTTGAAACACATTATGGTGTCATTGATGATAAATAATAAATTTATGTATACATGCTTGTGAATATTTGAGCATATCAGAACATGTTGAATAGAGAAGATATAATGCCTTTAAACCCACTACAATATATCCTTTAATTTCAAATAATACATATGAGAGCTAACTGCTCAAAGTAAAAATAATTTAAGTGTTTTCTTAAGTTTTACAAGTGGCAGGTTCAATAGATAGCAATACTGTAAATAATTAGTAGTTATAATAATTTTGAAGCTAATTCCATTTAAAATGTTGGAACTTCAAGTGCACCACAAATAAATTTTAAGCAAAAATAGTAAGATATTTTTATTTAATTTTGACCAAATATCAAGAAAATATCATTATACTTATTTTGTTGTAAATATACACATTTCAAATAATTCAATATTTAAACATTTAACCCTGCCCATCTATATGCCATTTACAAATGCTATTTTGCCTGAATTGCTTGAAATAGTTAAAGAAACTCCCTAAACTGAAAGCATTATTGTAGATAAGGCCATTGGGAGTGCATCTGACATCTGGACTGATTGTCAGCGATCGATAATTATGTCCCTCAATGGTTCTATGCATCTATTTCAATCTGGTTTAAACCTTGTAATTAAAAATTCTTTAAATAGAATAAGCCCATTTCAGTAAAATAAATTCTTGATTGAACTCAACAAAGTAATGCAATGTCACAGGCCCTTTCTCCTTTAGAAATCATTACTGTTTTTGCTTTTATTTACCCCAACATAATGTGAAGTATTTCTTTGATAAACATCAGGCTAGAATTTTTTAGTGAACTTAAAATATCTGCTGAATGTATGAATCTCACAGGCATAGAAAAGTTTTAAGCTTAGCTAAAATATTGAAGATAGACTTACTACAACTGATAATAAAAATACTGTATTTACTAATGATAGAAAGATTTGAACTTTTAAAATTTATATTCAAATATTAGGTCACTGATCATATTATCTAAATAACTAAAACTTCTCATATTTTTTATATCAGGTACATCATACATGGCATCATGGCAAGATCTAAAGCATCATTCATGAATATTTGAAAATCTAAATGTTGAGCATTTAGGTTTTATGTTCCATAGTTTACTAAAGAATTGCAAAACATGCACACTCATCCTAGTAGAAATATATTGTACTTTTGCTTCTCATCATTCCTTTCTTTTCTATTAGAAACTACCAAGAAATATCTCAGTTTCTGTAGTCAGTTTTTCTAACCCAACAATGAACCTGTGTGTGTCACAGTGGAAGTATGCTTCAAAGAATTTTCAGTGTCTGATTTTAAGAAATAGATTGCCGTGTCTCTTATGAGTGCTTCTGAGTAAACTCAAATTTTCAACCTTTTGGAAAACAACTGTACCTTTTAAGCATTTATATCACCTAGGGCCTGCTGTATTAGAGATACCATCAAACATTCCTTCTACTTCCCCTCAATCTATGCATTGCTCCAAAGACAGCTAATCAAAGTGTGTTTTTGATCTTACCAAGATATTAAATTCAGTAAGATTGTTTTTTATGGGACTTTGAATGACATAGGAACCGAATGACATCAAAAAGCTCAAAAGGGTTTATTAGTCATTAATACATGCCATAAGGTAATGGCTTGTCTCAAACACAGCCACACTCACTTGCTTATATATCATGCATGACTGGTTTAACTACAACAGCAGAGATAATTGCAACAGAAGCTACATAGGTGGGCAGTTGAAATAGAAACTATTTAGATCACACGTCTAAGATATTTACTCTTTGGCTTTTAAAAAAAAGAAAGAAGGAAGAAAAAGTATTATCCTTTGTTTTAGCTGCTCTATGAGCAAGTGCAAGTGTCAAAATCTCTCATGCCACTCGTTTTCATCTTTTCTTTCTTTGCTTTCATTTGAATAATCATTTGCTTTTTCCACATATGATATTCTTATTTTTTTATAAACTATTTTATTGGGGCAATCATGCAACTCCCATATATATGTCAGACACATTCTTGAAATGTTCTCAGAATTCAAATCAGATATATTGAAAGTCATATTTCAGTTATTGTGGACTTGTTTTAAGTTTCTAAAACTTGAACTTACATGATCACTTACTGTTTTGTTTCAAAGTGAGCCCCCAGCCTGATTTTGATTGCTGATATTGAGCTTCTCCATCATATCTCCCACAAGACATGGTCAATGTGATTCTATCTGGGGATGTCCACATATACAATAGTCTTTGTCTATGGTGTTGGGAAAAAAGGCATTTCCACTAAAGAAGTTGGTGCTCTTATAAAACTCTCATGCTATATCTATCTTTGTTTCTATGACCAACTACTAGTCTGATCACAATTCCTTCCTCTATTTCCAAATTTAGCATTCCAATTGCCAATAATTATCAATGCACTTTGAATGCATGTTCATTAAATTTCTAACTTAAGAAGTTTATAAAATTCTTCAATTTTTT
>PVJH01040858.1:0-15408 GCA_004026705.1 Nesogale talazaci
CCTCTTAAAATGGACCAGAGAGAGAGAAGACCTGTTGACCTATTTCCTGACATCATCAGAGGGGACAGGGATTCATTTTATTTTGTTTATCTATTTTTGAAATACAATGCTGTAGAACATACATTTATTTAATCATTTTATTGGGGGCTCAAGCAGCTCTTATCACAGTCCATCCATCCATCCATTGTGCCAAGCATATTTGTACTTGTGTTGCCCTCATCATTCTCAAAACATTTGTTTTCCACTTGAGTCCTTGGTATCGGTTCCCCTTTTTTCCCCACCCACCCCCGCCCAAGCCCTTGATAATTTATAAATTATTATTTCTTTATGCTTTACACTGATCAATGTCTCCCACTTTTCTGTTGTCTGTCCCCTAGATCATTATGATGATGGGTTTCGCCTTTCTGCCCCACTTCCTTACTTCCATCTCTTCTCTCATTATTGGTCCTGTGGGGTTTTTCTGTCCTGGATTTCCTGTGTGGGGCAAGAATTAAAAAAAAAAAAAAAAAAAAGCAAACCAACCCTGTAGCCTATGGGTCCACTCTGACACTGGTGGTTATGTTGTGATAGAGTAAATAGGCTCCCTGAGATTGTCCTGACACGTTGAGAGAGACATATCAGCGACTCCATGGAAGTTCAAAGGTTTTATTATGTGTGGGGGAAAGTAGTTCCCACGATGGGAGCACCTTGGGAAGAGATGACCTCAGGGCATTACAACATTACAACATTGATTAGCTTGCATACCAAAGCACACGGTTCCAAAAGGGAACTTTAAAATGGTTGGTGGCCATTCCCTTGCTCACCAGGAGGTGAGCTTGCAAAAGTGGGGTTTTCACCTGGATTGGTTTGTGAAGTGGGCGCTGTCTGCGTTCTGAATTTTTAAAACTTTCCCTGAAGTGCCCTTAGCAAGTTTTCTGGGTTTTGTTTCACTTGGGGAAGGACCACGAGTTAAGTTTAAGTGGCGCGATTGGGGTGGGGAGCAGAGGAGAGGGTCATTTGTTTAATAGCCGAATCTTCACAGAAGCAGAACACCAGACATTTCTTCAGGGGGACTTGCTGGATGGGTTCAAATTATCAACCATTCAGTATAAACCATTTGCGCCGCGAGATAAACTGGCATTCTGTTGTCTAGCCCTTTTCCATTCTCTTCCTTTGGGGGAGGTGGAGTTACGATGTAGATAACAAAATAGTTGTTAATATTTCAACAGTTTTTCTTTTTTTCGGGGGGTGGGGGGGCATCACTGCTCTCTGGTGGTGAGAGTAGGAGGCCCAGCCCCACTGCTGGAATTGAACCTCCGTCCCAGTGGGCCGCCGTCCCACGCACAACCACTACACCACCGGGGCTCAGCCCTCAACAGTTTTTCATAGTGACTGCGGTCTCTCTTACTCATTCTGTGTTTGGAGCAGAGGGCAAGAGCAACATCTGCCACACCACATATTTCTGGGGGCTGTTACCCCCTAATCTGCCCTGATCACCCAACTGATCTTTCCTGTGTAGCTATGATTCCTGTTTCTTCCTACAGGCCAATGAGGTTGTGGCAGTCACTGATCTGTGTCAATTTCAGCACTGGGAGTGGAGGGGTGGAGTCTAGCCCATCAATCTGGAGATAGCCAATGAGGTCTCTGTGTGGATATGGCTTTCTCTTGAGAATTCTGGGACGTCTCGCAGTATTTCCCAGTTGGCGGTAAGAGATTTGACTCAGTTCTTTGGAGATGTGCAACTGACAAGATGGCAGCATAGACCCTGAGTCCATAAGAGAAACCACACAGGCTTACTCTGATGGAACCAGACCTCTGATGCCAGAAAAGCCACAGAGAAACCCCTGCCAGTGCTGACATGCTTCTACCACCACTGGATACTGCTGATGGACGCTGAGCCTTGGAAACAAGGAGACACGGGGAGACCCCTACCAGCTCTGGGATGCTTCTACTGCCGCTGGATACACAAAACTCTGCACCCACTGGCCTGTGATTGTCCTGGTGTCATTGCATGTGCTTTATGAGTCGGAAGGAGGCTGTATAGATTGGTATCAGACATATGGGCTAATATCGGATTTATGACCTTGGACTGGGTTGGGAAGCTTTCTCAATGTTCCATTCCTCTTATATATAAACCTTTCCCTTATATGCATGTTTATGAATTTGTTTTTCTAGTCTATCCCCACTAACACAGAGATATTTCTGCCTCCCCCACACCTATTCAGCAGCAGGACCATGCAATAATCATAGACAGTGGCAGAGGGGAAGACTGAGGAATACATACACAGCGTAGGAAGCGATGGATCCTCCAGGAATCTCTTGAGCCAGGTCCTCATGGGGCCAGACTCTCTTTGCCAGCCTTCCCAACATGCTCCTGAAATAAGAGGAGGAAGTCCAGAAGCTGCTTTGGGGAGAATGAATGTAGGTCTGGGGGCAGTAGGATTTCAAGGACAAAACTCAAATCCACTGCCACTCTAACTCACAGCAAACAGTCCCACGGGTTTCCAAAGCTATAAAAATTTTAACAGGCTTGTTGATACGTCAGCCATATATCATACAGTTCAATAGTTCAACCATGGCTGTAAATCTGGATTGAAGCTGACAGCCACATCCTTCTCCAACATGTGGCTGATGGGCTTGAACTGCCAACCTTTTGGTTAGCAGCCAAGTACTTTAACCACAGAGCCACCAGAGCTCCTTCTGTAAAGGCAAAAGGAGGTGGTGAATCCTGGTTACTATGTTTTCCAGAGTAATACTGAAGCCTTTATTCACTTCCCAATATGAGCCCAAGGGCTGTCACCAGAAACCAACCTCCTCTGTTCTCACCTTTCCCTAAATTAGGAACATGTCTTTTCCTCCAGCAGGGACAAAACTAGCCTTTATATTTCCCTTTTTGAGGGTGCCAGGCTGCTTCCATAAAGAATTTTTTTAAACACCAAAACAAACTCACTTCCATCGAGTCCATAGTGGGTGACGCTGTGGGCTACTATAGCAGTTCAAAACTACCAGTGGCTCCTTAAGAAAAAGATGAGACTTTCTACTTCCATAAAGTTTTACCATCTCAGAAAACCCACAGGGCTAATTCTACCCTGTGTACAGGGTCCCTTTGCGTCCATAAAGATTTAAAAAGCCAAGTCACAGTCATTGAGTCACTGTGGACTCACAGCGACATTATAGGACAGGGTAGAACTTCTGTGAGTTTCCCAGACTGTAACTCTCAACAGGAGTCGAACGCTTGCCTTTCTCCCTCGGAGAGAATGGTGGTTTTGAACTGCGGACCTTGCGGTTAGCAGCCCTACTCATAACCACTGTGCCAGCAGGCTCCTCCTGTCAGGATTACAGCTTAGGAAAGTCTATGAGATAAGGCTGCTCTGTCCTTTGTGGTCACCATGAGCACAAATGCACTCAGAAACACCTAACCGCAAAGACCCCTAGGGTTTGGGAACATGATGCGGGGGCAGGGGAGTGTAGAGGACAGGTGTGATTACAGAAAGGATCTTAAGGTGGCGAGGTCATCCTGGATAATCCAGGTGGGTATTACATGCAATCATGAGTGTCCTTATAAGAGAAAGGCACAGGGGATTTGATACGCAGAGGAGAAAGAGATGTGTCTACAGAGGCAGAGAGTGGAATAGTGTGGCCATAAGTCAAAGAAGTGCTGGTAGTCTCCAGAAGCTCAATGAGTCAAGAAACAGATTTTTCCCCTCAAGCCTCTGGAGGGTGTATGTTCCTGTCAACACTGTGATTTTTGTTCCAGTGCTACTAATCCTGGACTTCTGACCTCCAGGGCTGGGGGAGAATAAAAAACTGTTGTTTAGAAGCAGTGACCCTGGAAAATTACACCAGTGAGTGAGTTCATAGGATTCCTTTCTATCTACTCATTTAATCAATATTTATCAAGCATCTGCTATATGTCAGGCACAGTCATTGGCGCTGCTCCTACAGCAGTAACAGGCTAGCAGAGCCCTCTCCCACAGAGCTCCGCTCCATGTGGAGTTTCAAGAACCTTTAAGTAGACAACACCTGGAAATCCCTCTGCCCCAGATAATGGCAGATGGGTGTGGCAGAGAGGGCCGTGATTGAAATGGTCTCCTTCAAAAGTGGACCATCTTAGATCGGAAGCTTAAGAGGCAGTGTGTCTATGTCCCTTGGGGTTAGTGGCTGCACCATTGGAAGAGCATAATCCATGTAACCGAGTTTTACAAGTAGAAAGGGCTGAATTGGGAGGTCCTGCAATGTATATGCTTATTTGCTATGTCTATGAAGAATGGATGCCTTTGAATCCCGGCACTGGTAAAGGGTATGACAAGTAAGGTGAACTGCCAGAAGAACAAAGGAATCTGTCTTTGAGGAGGTCCAGCCGGAATTCTCCTTGGCAGGAGGGTGGCAAGGCTTCATTTCATCATTTTCATGTTATCAGAAGAGACCCGTCCCTGACCGAGGAGCTCACAGGTGGTAAAGTAGAAGGTCAGAGACAATAGAGGAAGACCCTCAAGGAGACGGCTTGACGGTGGCTGCAACAACGGGGGCCATTGTGAGGATGATGGAGGGGGGCCGTGTTTCAGTCTGCTCTAGAGAGAGGGTCACACTGAGTCAGCACCGCCTCAAAGGCACTGAACAAATAACAACCACACAGCGTTGTTGTTTAAATAGCCTTCATAATACGTTGACATGGACCTCCCCTCAACGGTGATCATTGCAGCACAATGGTATGCAAGTCAACTTGGTTCAGAGGGAAGCCACCCGCTGCTCCTCACTCCTTGCAAGAGAGAGGGGGCGGGGCGCTCTGCTCCGATAGAGTTACAGTCCTGGAGACGCACATGGGCAGTTCTCCCTGGTCCCACAGGGTGACTAACCTTGCACTGGCTCGGGGTTTGGGTTTTACCCATATGAGCATAGCCAGACGCTGCCTCTAAAGACGACACAAAGTTCTCTAGATTCCGGCTACCCCGTTGAGCCCTGTGTCCCTATAGAGAATCAGGGCATTAACCGCTCCCTCTCCCCCATTCCTGCCACACCCTCAGGATGGGGCTCCCTGCCCTTCTCTCCAGCAGGAAGCGCTGGACATGGTCACTTCCCTGAGGCGAGCTGAAATGGCCTAACCCCAGGGGTGGCACCAAAGGGGCTCCTTGCTCTGACGCAGAGCTTGGATGCACGCACTTTCCACCGCAATTGAGAAGGGTGAGGTCAGGACGCTGGGTGACGCCTGGTTTGGGATGCGTGGAAACATGTTAGTCCTCTGAGACTCCCAGCCCTTGGGCCAACGGCGTGTTGTTCTGCTGTAAATTGGTCACATTTGGCAGGCAGTGACCTCATGTAATCATCCCACTGAGTGTGCTCCAGAACACACCGCTGTCTCTGACGCTCTAAGCACCTCTCACACCACCCTGGCATTACCAGATCCCTGATGTGGCAGAATATCTGCTAGGCGTCTTCTTGCCCTGGGGTATTGCTTTGTCTAGACCACCTAGGGGGAGGAGTCACCCAGTGCAGGGAGGAGGCCCCAGTAGGTGGAGGTTGTGCATGCTCCCCTGCCCCAATTCCTGCCTGCCGCTCCCCTGTTCTCCAGGACCAGGGTTAAGCCCCAGCCCTTGGGCTTCCCACGTCCCAGATGCTTTGGGGTAACCCTTTGAACTGTTGCTATTTTCCAGTTGCCTCTTGCTGCTCAAGATGAAGTTCTTGACCTTCTTCAATGGCTTAGGCCCCTTTGGCAGTCTGGTGGAACCTATGGGCATTTCTCATGATAGTGTTCCTAAATGCATACCATGACATGTAAAGGCTTTGAAGAAAACCACTTGGGTTGCAATATCAGTACCGCGATCTGTGCCGCTTGGTTAACACACTTAAGTAGCAAGCTCCCAGTATCCACCAACGCACATAATTTTGAAGTAGTCATGAATGTAGTAGATATTCATAAAAGCACTGCAACAAAATAAAACATTTTTACTTTTTAAAACATATCAAAATGAAGGGCTGAGCCCCGGTGGTGTAAGTGGTGGAGTGCGGGACTACGGCCCACGGGGTTGGCGGTTCAAATCTAGCAGAGGCTGTCAGGAGCAGCGCTGGGTAGCTCCCACGACCACCAGAGGCAGTGATGCCCCAAAACAAAAAACAAACGAACAAATCAAAACAGGAAGCTATTTTTCATCAACATATCCTCTGTCTAGGTCAGCCATTTCTCAACCTGTGGGTTGCGACCCCTTTGAGAGTTGAATGACCCTTTCACAGGGGTCACACAACTCGTAACAATTTCTAGCATAATGACAGTGATGAAGTGGCAACAAAAATAATTTTTTGGCTGGGGGTTTACTCACCACACATGAGGAACTGTATGAAAGGTTTGCAGCGTTAGGAAGGTTGAGTCCCACTGCTCTAGGTCTATCAGGGGTTCTCAAACTTTTTTAACAGGGGGCCAGTTCCCCGGCCCTCAGACAAATGGAGGGCTAGACTATAGCTAAAAAAAAAAAAAAAAAAAAACATGAACTATGAACAAATTCACTGTGGGCCCCAGGATGAGTTGACTGCTAAGCAGGACAGGCAGTGGTGGCAAAAGCAGCCAGTGGCTGGATAAATGTCCTCGGTGGGCCGCATGTGGCCCAAGGGCCATAGTTTGAGGACCCTGACAAGCCAGACTTACTGCTGTCAAGTCGATTCTGACTCATAGCCATCCTACAGGACAGGGTCAAACTGCCCCTGTGGGTTTCCGAGACTGTGACTCTGCACAGGAGTAGAGAGGCTTCTCTCTCTCTCTCTCTCTCTCTCTCTCTCTCTCGCTCTCGCTCTCGCTCTCGCTCTCGCTCTCTTTCTCTCGCTCTCGCTCTCGCTCTCTCAGCTGGTGGCTTTGAACTGGCAGCCTTGCAGTTAGCAGCCCAATGTTTAACCCCCAGGGCTCCTCATCCAGGTCCACAGACTTCTGAAAGTGGCCTTTCCATCTTTTGCCCTTCCCGAGGAACTCTGTGCTCTTGAATGAGCACATTACATCCAAGTGGCAGTTTGGGCACCACCGAGGGACATGTTCCTTTTCAGTGTCCTTTGAATTGGGGGAACAAAAAGAAATTGGAAGGGGCAAGAGCAGGACTCTAAGGTTGAAGGGGTGCAGTTTCCCAGCAAAATTTTTGTGACACGGCCCTTGCTGCCCTCAAATTGAGCGGGGGCTCTGTCGTGACAGAAACAAATTCCTCAGCGCCCCCCCTCCTGACCGTTTCCTCACCAACGCAGTTCCCCAGGGTCTTAAAGCTCCTTCCTAGTGAGCCCCTGCAATTGCCTGTGTCCTTGAAGAAAATCTATCAAGATGTGCCCTTTAGAATCCCATAAGGTAGTCATTCTAACCTTCTGTGCTGACCCCTCCGCTCTGAACCCTTTGGAAACCACTGTTTGCACTCGACATTTGTTTTGGGGTTGTTGTTTTTTGTTAAGGCACCCTGGTGGCATCATGGTGACTTGTTGGATTGCTAACGAGTCGGCAGTTCAAACAACCCGCGAGCTCCGAGGGAGGAAGATGGAGTTTGCTACTCCTGTGAAGAGTCTTCAGAACTCACAGGGCGGTTCTACAGTGCTATTGGGCTGCTTTGGGTCGGCATCAATTTCATGGCCGTGAGTTTGGGTTTGTTGAGAAGGAGACTGAAGCAAGTGTATGACTCACAGCTCGTCTCCAGCTACCTGACCACACAGACCTGTTTCAACACGATGGGTCCTGAACCCTAGTCACAACACTTTTTGACCTACCTCGTTTTTCAACACATGTGCAACAATTCTGAAGAGATCTGAGTTTTTCCTGGTATCAAAACCACTCTCGTTGTATTTTGTTACCTACATTCATAATTGAAGGGGATTCGACATTTCAGTTAGAGATGATTGGAAAGAGAGGTCTAATTTTTTTCCCAGTCACCTTCACCTATTACTATTGGGTAGCTTCTGATTCCTGGTGACCCTGTAGGACAGACAGAATTGTCCCGTAGTGTTTCCAAGACTGTAAGAAGCCCTGAGGGGGTCACATGCTTGACCGACCTCAAGGGCAGTAGTGCAACTTGCCCCATGAGAGAGAGGAAGCTTTCTGTTTCTATGAAGATTTTCAGCCTAGGGGCAAGCAGATGGCATCTGGGTTTCAATTTAACTGCAGCCTCAATTCAAGAACACTTAGTTTTGAGAACATGGCCCTGCCTGATACTAGCTTTCATGACAGGATCACTGAAGAGGAGGGTGTTACAGCTAAGGGAGGTGAAGAAACTAGATGGTGCCCAGCTATCAAACAGAATCGTGTCTGGGGTCTTAAAGGCTTGTGTTCACACCAGCAGCCATTTAAGCAAGGAGTCAACCAAGTCCACAGGGAAGAAGCCCACCAGCTTGTGTGACCCAGAGATGACAATGATGAAACAGATATGGTGGAGAGAAAAGCATCAGAGCATAAATTATGATCACCCAATTTGAAGAAGGTTACAGAGGTCAGTGGAAGACCAAAACCCATCTGCAGAGTATCTGGTCAGGCCACTGGCAGATCTGATCCAGGTACAGGCAAGAATCTCAAACAACCTTGCTGTCAGGCGGAGGCCATTGTCTTTCTTCATCATGCTGGATGTACTCAGCACATGGCAAGTTGACCTCCCTAGGGACCCAACCTGAATTTGTTCTGGGTGCATGTATCTCTTACTTTTCGCATGCCTGAATTTTTTAAGGGTTTTGGATTTTTGAAGAGTCACTATGGGTCTTTTCCTTCTTATGTATTATTTGTATTTTTGTCTGTATACAATTATGATATCATCTTTACCACCTTAGTGTGATTTTGTTTTTATTGTTTTCTGTTGGGTCTCCTAGCTGTGGAGCACAGGAGGAATGGATGCATAATGATAATAACTCAATCAAGGGGATAATGGGAATTCAGGGGTGGGGTGGATGATAGAGAGGAAAGGGATTTCGGGAGTGCATAATAAAGGGGTGGGGTGGGGAGGGAGCATTAGAACAGATTGTGATTGCACAACTCATTTAAATAGTGATGTAACCATGGGGGGGGGGAGATGTCTCAAACTGATACGGTAATGATTATACGTATCTCCTCAATATGATTGAATTATACAACATGTAAATTATGTGCCAATAAAACTGTTGGGAGGGTGGCATCGTGGTTGTGCGCGGGACTGCAGCCCACTGGGAGGGAGGTTCAATTCCAGCAGCGGCTCCACAGGAGCAAAGGCTGGGCCTCCTACTCCCACCACCAGAGAGCAGTGATGCCCCCCCAAAACAAAAACAAACAGAAACAAACAAACAAACAAACAAAAACTGTTGCGGGGAAGGAGATTCACAGCCTGGGAAGCTCAAAGGAGCAGTTTCCTCTCTGTCCTCGGGGTTCACTATGATGTGGAATCTATGTAATGACAGTGACATGGCAATCTTTACAGAAGCAGATTGTCTCTTCATTCTCCTGGGAAGCAACTGTTGGGTTTGAACCACCGACCTGTCAATTAGCAGCTGAGCACTTTAACTACTCAGCTACAAGGGTTCTTAACATGTTCACAGACCCGATGCTTTCTATCCTTTAATGATTCCTTGGGCCATAGATTAAAGATGTTGGTCTAGGGCTTAGATGATTCTCTCATTTGTTGTTATCTACCTTAAACTATACTACTATTAATGATAATAATCATAGCTAATGATTATTGAGCTATACAAATGAGAACCACTCCAGTTGTGCCCCTTAATGAAGAGAGTGCATACTGCTTGAACTAAGAACATAATAGCTACCATTTATGACATTCTGAATATAGACAAGGCACATGCTTTCAATCCATTCACTTTACCTTCATGACAACCCAATGAGTAAATCAGCTATTCTTCCCATTTTAGAGATGAGGAAGTCGAGGCCTAGAATGATAAACCATTGACTCATTACCATTGGCAGAGCAAGGGACTCAAATCCAGGTCTTTCGGACACAAGACAGAGTACACAAATATTGACAGAATGGTCCTTTGCAAACAAGGAAATGCCATTCAATGGCCTGACCACCGTGGTCTATCCATGTCCAAGCAGGACTGACTGGTCACTGAGGAGAAAGAGATGACTCAGCACTAGTTCTTAACAGAGTCAATGATTGCCAAAGTGGGGAGTCTCAGAGCTCATCCTCAGTGTGCAGTTTCCAGAATCTGGGGAATCACAGAAGACTCACTAGACTGCTGTGAGCAGAACTTCCTGGCTTCTCTGAAGATGTCCTTGCTCAAGAAGAGCCTGCAGGCACCTGCTGAGTCCAATGGTATTCACTAGGCCAAGTCACATGGGTTTTGTCACACACACACACCCAACACACACAATCTTTTCTTGGAACTATAAATTCTATAGAGCAGCTATTGGCTAAAATGTCTAGCCAAGGACCAAGAGGCCCCATAAACGTAGAGGTAGGCAGAGAAGGCAGGACTGGGCAGAAACAGGAAAGAAAGAGCAGCTTAAAGCAAGACCTGTCAGACCAGGAGCTGACACTTTGTGGCACTCAGGCCAACACTGTACACAGTAAACATCTTTCTGGTGTTCTCTGCAGAATAAAACTTTGCATAAGGGATTATAATCTCAGAAAGCCACAGGGGCCAGGTTCACGATGAGTCAGTTCGCTGGCCCAGTTTGGTTTTTTGTTGTAGAACACTACCAGGTTAAAACTACCAGCTGTCCTTAGAGGGATGAGTGAAGTGTCAATAATAATTCTTTGTTCCTCGCTGAAGCTAGTTTTTCTACTTCCCACCTCCACAAAGCATCTCCTCTGCAGGCCCAGGGTTGGCCACACCTCGAGCTGGGAGCAGAGCCCAGGAGGAAGCATACATGCCTCTCCAGGCCTAGACACCACCTTCCTCCGTTCCCTTCACACCTTGTCTTGCCCTGTTATGCCTCAATATTCCTTGACCTTATGGCTGAGTGATTACAGATCGCTGTCACTGTCTAAACCAGGCAGGCTCAACTGGGGAAGTCCCTGGAATCTAGGCATTAGATTTCTCAAGTGGGAAATACCTCAGCTGTTGGCTTCACACCAGAAAGAATTCACGCTAAAGCCTGGTTTGTGACCTAAGAAGGTTTTCATAAAGGGCGGAAGAAGTTTAAGGTTTTACAATCTCAAAAGTACATGTTACAGGGAAGCACAGGAGGGGAAAAGACAAAAGGGCCAGCAGTCCCCCTACTAAGGTAACTAACACTCTGGTTGGGGAGGCTTGGTCGAAGGTATTGGTTAACCTGATTGGCTGAATCAAGCCCACCTGGCTGGGGGAGGGGGGGGGACCTGAATTGGAACATGCCCAATTAAATGTTCCTTATAGGTGTTTCATCTTCACCCGATTCCTTCCTGGCCTTCGGACATGAGGTGGGACAGCCCTGTGCCTATGCTGCTAACGAACGTTAGCATCAGAAGTTGGGGAGAAAGCCATCTCCTCCTTTTCCACGATCATGATGGTGATGAATCAAATCTGCCAGGAAATACAGGCGGGGCCCCTGTCTGCATAAAATATCATGTCTTTTCAAAGGTGGAGCCACAGGAACTCAACAATGGAAAGGTCCAGTGTCCCTGTCAGTTCTCAGCAGCAGGAAGGAGGGCATCATCTGAGCGAAGCCCAAGGTCATCACAAACACACACACACACACACTCAAACACACCCCTCAAAGTCCCATGATCAGTGACGCTGACAGGAAGCCAAAAGGCAACTAGGGCAGGACCCAGCAAAGGACTGGCCATGTGCCACCCATTCTACCCAGTCCCCAAGGATGGGAGCCTTCTAGGGACACTAGATCAGCGGCAGCTCTGGCCCTTTACCCAGAGGGACCTGGGCCCACTGGGGAGAGCAGTGTCTAGGTCGATGATGATTTGAGACTGGCCCAGCTGATTCCGCTACCATTTGGAATGAACGCACCCTCCTTTCTCCTTTCAACCAATGAAAGGAAGGAAGAAAACAAATTTCCCATCGAAAGCTCTCCAAGCACTCCCAATAAATTGTGAGCCCTTTGCACCATATAATATCTTCTCATATGCAACATTCTATGAGTCTGAGAGGCACGTGGAGTAAATCATGGTATGGTACCTATTTGGATAGACTGGGAAACTGAGGTTCTGCAAGACAGAATGAAAGGCCTTCACCACACCGCTAGTAAATGGCAGAAGAAAGAAAAACAACAAAACCTCGTTCTATCACAGGTGGTCCATTCCTGTGTAAGCAGTTTTTGAGTGTCCCAGGATGCTGCAGCCATATTAAAAATGAACCCTGGATCCTCACCCCCTCCCACAGCCTCCCCCACCTTGCTACCCTGGCACTCCCCAGGCCCCTGCCCAGATCGCCCTGGCAATTATGGCGAGAACATATAAGCTTGGCCATTCGTCACCGCTATTTGGTCAGCATTCACCTCCCATTGACAAGTCCGGGAGCAGCAAAAATGAGAGGGTTAGGCCAGTCTGTCTATCCTGGGATTATGAATGTATAATTCTCGGCACTTATCTCTAGCTTTTTGTGGAGAAAGCACTTCACAAATAGGTCAGGTTTAGGGTGAGTCAGACACCAGCCACTCACTTCTGCTGAGGTCAAGAAAACCCAGGTGGAGAGAAACGTTCGAAGCAGTTCCCGGTGGCCAACCCGGTGGTCACCACATGAGCTTCTGGAGCTAAAAACTCTGCTTGGGGAAGTTTCATTTTTTGATAGGATCTGTCCTCTTAAAAACCGCAGGCACAGACATTTCCAAGTCCACTCACCCTCCTTGCATGTTGAGGTTTGGATGGCGGAGATCAGGACTGCTTCCCCAAGGTCAATCTGTCTCAAGCAATGCCCATGCCTTGTAAGATCTTCCACTTCATGCCCTGTGCCCCTCATTCCCAAGATCTCCTCCAGGGGACCCCTCCATCCACAGTCCTTCCCCTGTCCTTGCTCTCTGCCCAGCCTCTCTTTCATGGAGCTTTTTTTTTTTTTAAGGCAAACTATTAAAGGATGGTGCAGGTGTCACTTGTCCTAGAATCAACGAGTTCACCACGACGGAGGAAAGGGCGATGATGGAGTGGGGAAAGGATAGCCAGTTAATTGCCTGGGCTAGACTCCTTCTTGCATCACTGGGAATGGCCTTTGCTTTTCCTCCCACCCTGCCTTTTAAACCTCTGCTCTCAGTTACGCCGGCCTCACAGCCGACAACACCTTGGGGAAATCCCAAAATGTCTTAGTCACATTCAGATATGAACCAGCCATCCCTATTGCCAGATATTAAAAATCCCAGGCCAAATGAAAGTGCAATCCCTTGGTGAACGTAAGGTTAACTCCCTCGCCCTCTAATGCTCCTTCCCCAGCACTTGACCCAGACTCAGAAACCTGAGTGGGGATGGTGGAGCCTCCCCCTGATCTGTTCTTCCTACAATGCCACTCCTTCCACATTGGTTCTGCTTCTCCCCGCAGGCTGGGGTTGGGGAAGAGAACGGAGAAGCGCAGGAGTAAATATGCATTTTTAACTATTTAATGGGTTCTCTATTCCGCTTTGCTTCTTTATCTCTCTACCCCTCAGCAAGTAGCAGTCATACGCTGCCCAGCCAAATTTGAATTTCAGATAAATAAGATTTCAAATACTGAGATCCTTAGAATATTGAAGGATCCTGTTTATGATCTGGCAACTCTGTTCTGACTACCAAATGCCTCCCGTTATAATCAGATTCCTGTGGTCACTGAAATACATTGCCAGAAACTTAGTGGCTTAAAATAGCACACACTTCATATCTTTCAGTTCTAGAGGTCAGAAGGTTTTTTTCCTCCTTATTTATTAATTTTTAAAGATAATTTTACTGGAGGCTTTTACAGTTCCTATAACAATTCATACATCAATTATATCAAGCAGATGTGTACACATTTTGCCATTCTTTTTTAAACATTTACTTTTATTTGAGCCCTTTTCCCTCCTTCCCTCCACACTCATGATCCCTTGATAAATTTTAAATTATTACGATTTTCATATTTTACATTGACCACTTTCTCACTTCCCCCAGGGTTTCTTTCCCCCTGCTCTCCCCACCTTCCCCATACCCTCCTGGTATTGCTACTACCATTTCTGTTCCTGAGGGGTTTATCTGAACTGGATTTCTTGTGTCATGAGCTCTTATCTGTACCAGTGTACATGTTCCCATCTAGCCCGAATGAAAGACAGGTCTGGGGTCATGAAAGTGGGGACCGAGGAAACCTCAAGGAACAAGAGGAATATTGTGTGTTTCTTCAAAGTTATACCCGTGCCCTGATTGACTCATCCCTTCCCTGTGACCCTTGGTGAGGTGATGGCTCATTGTCTACAGATAGGTTTGGGGTCTCTGTTCTGCCCTCTGTACTCAAGAATTTGGGGGGTTTTTTTGTTTGCTTGTTTTGAGTCTTCTGATGCCTGTTACCTGATCCTGCTGACACCAGGTCAGAAGTCTTAGGCTGAATCTGCAGATCTGTGTTTCTACTGGAAGTTCTAGGGCAGAATCTCAGGCCTTGCCCTTTCTGGACTTAAGGCTTCCTACTTTGAGGGTGATCCCTTCCTCATCTCCAAAGTCAGGCTCCCCTGTATCGTCGAAGGATAGCATCTTCTCTTCTTTCCGAGCCTGGCTCCTGTTCTCACACCTTCTCTCTTACAAACCCAAACCATAAATCTCAATGCCAGAGAGTTTCACTCCTATAAAGAATCACAGTCTCAGAAACCCACAGAGTCAGTTCTTCCCTGTCCTACAGGGTCACGATGAATCTCTCTCACAAGACACTGAGCCAGACTGGGCAATCCAAAATCACTCTCCCCCCTACCCCCAAGACCCCACTTGTCATATACAGTAACATATTCAGACTCCAGGGATCGGGACATGGATTCCTTTGGAGGCTGGAAGGACATTATACAGCCTCCCTCACCAATAAATGTCCCCAGGCAAGCTCTTACCCTTCCAGATGCAGGGTTCAAATCCAGCAAGAAGTAGGCTAGCTTCTCCACATGAACAGTGTGGGCTACAGGGCCATCCCCTATCAGAACCAAACTGACCCCCTCCCTAGAAGTATGTGCTACAAAGGACAATCCTAAACCTACAGGTTTTGGAGAAGAGCCGGCCTGTCATGCCCACACAGAAGCAAACTAAGAAGGAAAGAGAGAGAGAGAGGATCTGGACCCCATATCAGCACACCAAGCCCTGAGGACGACATCCCTGCACAGAGCTGCTAAGGCACAGAAAGGACTGCAGGGCTGGCAACAGCTTGAAACATGACTTCCCCTGGCTGGAGCATACTGTGACAGAGGACAATACTGGGGATGCATGGTGGGGAGTGAGTCTGGTCTGAACCCCTCATAGGGGGAGAGCCAAGAAGAGAATCACGACAGTCAGCAACAGGAACAAAGAAAAGCTACAAAGCCCCTGAGAAGCCCCCAAAATAGATGTCAGAACCACCCAGGACCAGTGGAGAGACAGTCATAAAGGTCAGTGGACAGAA
>PVJH01040859.1:0-15400 GCA_004026705.1 Nesogale talazaci
CCAAAGGGTCACAACCCATAGGTTGAGAACCGCTGGTATAACAAATGATAATCATATAATAAAACATGTCGTCCTCTGTCTGACTTCTTTTAGTTAAATATGTTCTGAAAGTTTATTCTTGTTAAAGCATGTATCATTGTTTCATTCCTTTTATGGCCAAATCATGTTCTTTTGGGGTCTATACCACATTTTATCTACCCATTCATCAGTTGATGGATATTTGGCATTGTTATAGAGGTTATGACTACTGCTGCTCTAAACATTCATGTACACATTTTTATGTACTGTTGTTATTTCTCTTGGGGACATATGTAGGAGTGGAATTGTTGGGTCATATCGTAAACTGTGCTATTCAGAGAGGCTGTGCCATTTACCTCTCCAGTCCCTAGTCTGAGGGTTCTATCTCTATGTGCTGACCAACATTTGTCATCCTAGTGGGAATGAGAAATTTACCTCATTATGGTTTGTATTATTTTGCATCATTCTCCTGCCATATATTTTTGTGTGGGGGGCATCACTGCCCTGGTGTGAATAGGAGGCCCAGCCTTGCTCTAGGACAGCTGCTGCTGAATTTGAACCGTCAACCCTGTGGGCTGCAGTCCCGCACACAACCACTATTTCACCAGGGCTCAGCCTCTCCTTCCATTTTTAAAAGAGAACTTTGATTTTCTAAAATTTCATTTATTCATTCTTCAATTTCTTCCAAGGGGAGTTTGAAGATACCTTGAGAACAGATAGTATGTAAATAAAATTGTAAACTAGAAATACAGCATCTGTATTAAGAAGTAAATAGGCAAATTTACATGAACTTTCTTTAATGAGATTGAATTATCTTAGGTTTTTCAAGTTTGGATCCTTCTCTGTTATCGTAGAAATAGATTAGACTCTATGAGTTCCTCCTCTTATTTTGGAATAGCTGGCAGTTGTAGCTCTCATTCTGTCATTCCTGTTGATTTAAAAATATTGAGTATAAATTTTAAGTTATTGATAAGCAATCTGGAGGAGAAGAAATGGGATCAATGGTTCTGGGAGGACATGGGAGAGGGGGAGATCCGGGAAAGGAAGTGGTGTTAGCAAACCCAGGGGCAAGGGGACAACAAGTGATCCAAAAGATCTTGATAGGACTTGATAGGACTTGATCAAAGGCATTGTAACCAAGAGGAATTACTGAAATCCAAATGAAGGTGGAGTATGATAGTGGGACAAGAGGGAAGTAAAAGGAAAGAGAGGAAAGAACTAGGAAGCAAAGGGCATTTTTAGAGATCTAAATATAGGCATGTATATATGTAAATATATTTATATATGAGGATAGGGAACTAGATCTATGTACATATGTTTATAGGTTTAGTATTCAGGTAGCAGATAGACATTGGCTCTCTACTCAAGTACTCCCTCAATGCAAGAATGCTTTGTTCTTTTAAACTGACATTTCATGATGCTCACTACCCAACATGATGACTGAAGATAAAGCGGGTACATAAGCAAATGTGGTAAAGAAAGCTGATGGTGCGTGGCTATCAGAAGATATAGTGTCTGGGGTCTTAAAGTCTTGAAGATAAACAAGCAGCCATCTAGGTGAGAAGCAACAAAGCTCACATGGAAGAAGCACACCAGCCTGTGTGATCATGAGGTGTCGATGGCATCAGGTGCCAGGCATCAAAGAACAAAAAAAAAATCACATCATTGTAAATGAAGGGGGGTGCAGAGTGGAGACCCAAAGCCCACCTGTAGGCAACTGGACATCCTCTTACAGAAAGATCGCAGAGAGGAGATGAGCCAGTCAGGGTGCAGTGTAGCAATGATGAACAGTATGACTTTCCTGTATTTCTTAAATGATTCTCCCTCACTCCCCATTATCATGATCTCAATTCTACCTCACAAATCCAGCTAGACAAGAGGATGTACACTGGTACATATAGGAACTGGAAACACAGGGAATCCAGGATAGATGAACCCCATGGGATCAGTGGTAAGAGTGGCTATACTGGGAGGGTGAAGAGAAGCTGGGGTAGAAAGAGGGAACTGATTACAAGGAGCTACATATAACCTCCTCCCTGGGGAATGGACAACAGAAAAGTGGGTGAAAGGAGACGTCGGACAGTGAAGGCATGACAAAATAATAATTTATAAATTATTAAAGGCTCATGAAGGAGGGGGCAGGAAGGGAGGGGAAAAATAAGGAGCTGATATCAAGGGCTCAAGTAGAAAGCAAATGATTTGAGAATGATGATGGCAACAAATGTACAAATATGCTCGTCACAATGGATGGATGGATGGATGAATTGTGATGAGTTGTAGGAGCCCCCCATAAAATGATTAAGTTTTCTAAAAAAAAATTATTATGTCATTACAGATTTGAATGTTAATAAATGGAACAAAATTTTAAAAACTGATCATTGAGCTTTGACCTTTTACATTTTTTTTGAGTTTTTTGATTTTTTGCAGTTAGCAGTCCAAATCTTAACCACTACTCCACAAGGGCTCATACAGAGCTTTTTGATTTTTTTAACCTTTTAGTTTAAAAGCAATTTTAAAGCATCAATCTGCTCAACTTCAAAGTTAATATTGTGAGTTTCTGTAGAAACTTTTTTAGCATATAGGAAAATTTGCTAATTTGGGGAAGGTCATTTGAAAGTATATTTATTCTGCCATAATAAAAGCTCTTGTCTTTATGGGTTTTAGTATTTACTGCCAAGTGTTTCAATAGTATATAATTTAGGAGGATCTATTACCTCATAAATTGATCTTATTTTACCACAGTTAAGGATAATACAATCATTAGAGAAAGGAAGAAGTAGAAAACTCTTTAAGACCTATGATGATAAGAGTATTAGTAGATCCTCCAATAAAGTGATTTATTAAAAAAGGGGGAGGGAGAGGAGTGTACATGTGTGCTTGATTCAAATGATGTATGGAATGTTATAAGAGCTGTAAGAGCCCTCAGTAAAATCATTGAAAAAAGGGGGAAAAAAGATCTAAAATACATGAAATTACCCAAAAAAAGCACCCCCCAAAAAAGAAAGAATATTGGTAGAGATTTTCATACATTAGCTTACTTGATCTGAACAGCACTTAATAGATTTTCTTAACCTATATGATAGTTTGACACTGAAGGTAAGAGAGGTTAAATAATTCCAGTTCAGTCAATTTCATAATCTACAATGTCAAATGAGATCCACGTCAGTGTGCTTCCAGCTTCTTCCTTATAGCTGAACTCAGTTCCTGGGTGATGCGAGTGGTTCACTCAATTGGCTATCAGATTGTTTAATTTTTGTTTGCTTGTTTATTTTTTTGTTTTGGGGGGGAGTTGAGCCCCCCCCCCCGAGGTGTCTCAGAAATAAGGCTTGGCAATTTTGCTTCCCCACATCAGCCACTAGAAACCCTGTTCTGTTCTCGCATACAGACTCAACATGAGTTCAAGTTTATCTGTAGCAATTTTCTGAGTAATCATTAAACAATTGCCATGTATATCGGGAATCTGGAAATATAGAAACAAGAGTGAATACATAATATATGTCCTGTTGATAATTATTGCACAGTCTGTACCCATTTTTGTTTCCAAACTTTTGGGTCATACTATGGAGTAAAATATATACACTTAAATTAATATGTATTCAAGTGCATGCACACACACACACATAACCATTATAAGTCTATGTATTTTGTTTTAGGAACCCTGGTGAGGTAGTTCAGCATTGGGCTGCTAACTACAAGGTCAGCAGTTCAAGTCCACCAACTGCTCCGTGGGGAGAAAGATGAGACTTGATGTTCTTGTAAAGAGTTACAGTCAGGCTGAGCCCCGGTGGCGTAGTGGTTGTGTGCGGGACTGCGGCCCACTGGGATGGAGGTTCGATTCCAGCTCCACGGAGCAAAGGCTGGGCCTCCTGCTCCCACCACCTGAGGGCAGTGATGCCAAAAAAAAAAAAAGTTAAAAAAAAAAAGTTACAGTCTTGGGAATCCACTGGGACAATTCCCATTGGGTAATTGTTAGTCAGAATCAAATTGGTGTCGGGGAATTATTTTCCCTACATTTTGTTTTAATACATCAATGTCTTTTGTAAGAATTAAATTATAATGGTTGAATTATTAGGAACCTCATTATCTAAAAGCTTGAACAAATTTTTAAGTATCCTTTTGTCAGTTTGTCTATTGTAAAATTAGATAATAATGCAAAAAATAAATAAATAATGTCATTATTCTGCCTCTCAAAGTGAGTATGAAGCAGTAATCCATATAATTTTTTATTATGTTTAATTAACTTTTAATTTTCTTGTTTTTATTCAAAATCCTTTTATTGGGAGCTAGTAAAGATATCATGTAATTCAAATCACACCAAGAAGTGCAATTGCTACCACGATTCATTGCAAAACATTCTCTTTCTTCTTTAACTCCTTGATGACAGCTCTCCTTTTTCCTCTCCCCAACTATTACCCTCAGGAACCCTTATTCTACTTGTTGTCTTTCCAGGTTTTTTCTTTTAATATTATATTGTTTACTTGAAAGCTAAGTTGTTGTTTTTAAAGAGTATCTTTGCTTTAAATTATTGTGGTTTTTCCACGATTGATGACTTCATGAGTTTAGTCATTTATGATGGACAGGAATATGACAGAACTTTGCAAAGTTTGAACGGACTTTAAATCATCAAAGCTAAAGAATTTTGCATAATTAAAGCTTTCTGTTTAATTAAGATAGCAGGACAGAGTCCATCGTTAAAATTAACACCAAGAAAGTTCTTCTTTGGTCCTTGGAGAGGATATTATATGCAAGCCCTGTTGTGTGGGTTGCAAAATGTCACCAGAATTTATATGCATTACTTGTCTAATGGCAGTAAATGTAGCATGTCCAGGTAGGTGTAGAGTTAGAAGGCTGTTTGTTACTTACTGAAAATTCCTTGAAACCTCAGTACCCAGAGACAGCTGTTCACGGGTCTCTCACCTCTCCCCAGAGATGGCTCGGAAGTCTCTGTTGTTGGACCCTGTCTTTCATGGCGGGAGCAGTAAACATGACAGGTTGTTTGGGAGCCATCTGTTTAAAATGGCTGCTGCTTTGTCTGCAGCAATGAACTTGAGATCCATTTTCTGTCTTTCTTTGTGGTAACAGTTTTATTTGGTGTCACAACAGGTGGAAGTTGATGGGTCGAAACTAAATGTGACCAGTGCCTGGAACCTGGCTTCACCCTTACTGTCTGTCAATGTTGATGGCACTCAGAGGACTATTCAGGTAAATGTTCAGATGTTTTTCTTATTAGTATGGTTTAATAAAGTTTCAAATCCATACCAGGTCCAAGGTGCTTATGACTGACAAATATTGTGGGGCAGAGCTGTATCTTGTTCAACATGTACTTTGTATAGTGGAAAACATTTTTCTATGTTAGAGAATCTTACATTCTCTAAGTCTGAGGAAATAAGTTTTTCTTTTTTCAGGCAGTCCAGGAAGTTCAGAGTATAATACTTGGTAAATGAGGCATGCTCTTGCTTTCCTAAAAATATTGGACAGTTAGTAGTTTTCTGTGGCACAATAAGCTTTGAGTTTATATTCTCACCCTCCTTTGCTGTGCTCTTGTGGAGGAATTTAGGTCAGCAGAGACACCTGTCACTTACTCAGAATGACATGTTGATGCTTCCCCCCAATGGAAACTTTCTTCCCTTGAGGAGATGCCCTGAAATGCAAAGCTGGCAGAAAGTGGTGCAGTAGCAGGAGCTTTAATGTTAAAGTGGAGGTTCTGCCACAATCCTGTTACCTCATAGTTGGGGTTTAGGATGTCAGGATAAAAATAAAACACACAGCCCAAGGAATATGTGGCTATCACATGCCAGTGAGAATCACAGCGTCCCACAGCATTGACACCCACGAGAGCTTTTTATTTTACCAGTATTGGCTTTGAGAACCTAGAGAAAGCAAGAGATGCACAGATAAAAACTACTCTTTATCAGATTCATCGATGTCTGTTTTAGACTTTGGGGCAGCAAGTTCCAGAATCTCCTAGTAAAAATTTGAGTAAACTGATTTTCAAGTCTGATTAAATTGGCATGTTATCTCAACAAGCTTAAGAACTCTCAGTAATGAACCTTGAACTCTCAGTAATAAACTCTGTATTTTTACATTAGTTTTGTGACAGTCCACAGGATATCTAGTGTCCTATCTTGATAATATATATATAACCATCAATTATGGAGGTACAGTTTTTTGAGATCCTGAAAAGAAAAATCCCTGTATAGCTTCATATTCCTCATTTATTATTGTTGTTTTTGTTATTCTGGTACCCCAATAACTAGATGCTTGGCAACTAACAGAAAAGTCAGTGAGTTGAACCTAGCAGTCACAATGTGGCAGAAAGAGGTGACAGCCCATGCCACTAATGATGTGTCATCTTGGAAACCTCCCAGGGTACTACTGCTTGGCCCTTAAGGTCACTCTGAGTCAGAGCTGACTCACTGGCAGTGGGTAAAATTATTATCTCTCCTAAAATGTGTCTTTGCTATACTTATTTATAGTAATAATCTGTACTCTTCACTGAATTTTGCAATGGTTGAGACATTCATGGGTTTTGACCAGGGGACATAAGATGACCTCTCAGTGGTGAGAAAGGGGGAGAAAAGTCTTATTATGTAAAATTTTACTTTGTGGTACTTTTAGCATCCTTTTCAATGTCCCTTAGTTACCTTGATGATACTTTTACATGTGGAATGGACAGTGACATGAACACATACTCTATATTTCGGATACACCCCAGAAATAATTTTCTTATCACAGGTATAGTGTTTGGGAAATTTCTCTTGAATCTTGACATCTTTTTTGCTAAGAGAAGGTACTAATTTATTTGGAATAAATGGATTTTCCAAGGCATACCCTTTGACTCAGTGGAAGAAGTTATTGTTTTACATTAGGTGCTTTCTAATGAAGAGAAATAAACTCTTTCAGCAATGTAGCTGGCATGCTGACAATAAAGTCATTTATCTTTTAGAAGGTGAAGAACAGTTTCTTTCTCAGGGTGGAAGAATATTCTTTGCCTTTGATGAGCATTTATATCTTTTTGTCTCAAATGTTACCCAGTCCCAGTGAAATTAATAAAGATCACAGTAAGATCTATGAAAGTCAGAACATGTATAAGAGGGAAACTGTTCAGAGGAAGGACATGATAATATTTTCCACTAATAGAGAGTGGTCGGAAAGTGCTAAGGCTGCTCTGTCAAAGAAAACTTGGGCTGAGCCCCGGTGGCGTAGTGGTTGTGCGCAGGACTGCGGCCCACTGGGACGGAGGTTCGACTCCAGCTCCACGGAGCAAAGGCTGGGCCTCCTACTCCCACCACCAGAGGGCAGTGATGGCCCCCCCCCAAAAAAAAAGAAAGAAAAATGAGGTCAGATGTGTGTGTAGAGTTAGTTACAAATACCTAGCGCTTCCTTAGCAGAGTGTGTCTATTTGCCCCTTCAGACTAAACAGCTCCTCCATTGGTAGGAAGCCAATGAGATGTTGAAGCATGCCACCTCCCTCTAGAATCCATGATCTCAAACACAGCACAACACCAAGGTATACTCACTTACATCCCTCGGATTACAGAGTGAGCAGAAATATGAACCTTTTACCCTCTCTGCTTTTGTACTTTCCGTTTTCCCTGTCAGATCTCTTAAAGAATAATGTAGCTTCTATTCAGGTTCTGGTGGCCCCGGAAGCACAGGGATTGGGCAAGGTCGGCAGTGTGAAACCACAAGCTGCTCCAAGAGAGAAAGGCGAGACTTCCTACCCCTGTAAAGGGTTACAGTCTGGGAAACCTGTGGCAGCAGCTCTGCCCTGCCCTGTCGGTGTGCAGAGTCGACTCAATCAATGGCTGCGAGTCTCATTTTGGTATTATTCATTCTCTAAACCAGTGATGCTCAAAGTTCAACATGACTTCAAATCCGTGAGAAGGCTTGTTAAAACCTGGCACCACTCGGAAGTTCTGTAGGGTTCCAGCCCTATACCTTCTGATTGTAAAGGCTTGGGGTAGCTCTTCCTTTCTAACGCATTCCCAGGTCGTGCTGATGTCCCCAGTCCCAGCCGGTGGGGAGTGAAGTAGTTTGAGAACCACTGACCAGCGCTTTAAATCTTTGCAAAGCAAAGAGTTACCAGAAGCCCGGTTAATTATACAGTGTCGACTCTATTTCACCTGACACTCGTGGGCATCCGTGGTAAGGGTTCAAGGAAGGCAGCGATCACGTGAGCAGAATTGTAGTGTAGGAGATCTTTCCTCGCTGGTTGCACTGTGGACAGTGGGCCTCAGAAGATTGAGCTGGCAGGCAGAGACCTGTTGGGATGCTAGCTACTAGAGTAATGGAGATTAATATTTTGCCTGGACAATATCAATAACAATGAGGATGAAAAACATTTACTTGCTACTCTTTGGGGATATAGAGTAAAACTATAACCAATGTATTGTTTGAGTTTTTATAAAAAACCACTCATTTTTGTTGTTTCATTTATACAAAGCAATACACAAATCAGTTCCATAGTTTTTGTTGTTGTTTTTGGGGGTTTTTGTTTGCTTTTGTTTGTTTGTTTGTTTGTTTTTTGGGGGGGCCATCACTGCCCCCTGGTGGGAGTAGGAGGCCCAGCCTTGCTCAGTTCCAGTTTTATAGGTGCAGTTCGGTGACACTGATCATGTTCTTTTAGTTTTTTTCCCCATTACTATACCTACTATTGTTGTCCTTTTGATTCCAAATATCTAGATTTTAATAGATCTGTCCATAAAAGGACATCATGTGCAAGGCAGACTTTTTCCTCCCTAGTTAAGCTAGACTACTGTTTGGTTTCAAGAAAATTTCCAGGGCTCTTTTAATTATCTCAGGGCAATTGTTTCAGGAATTCGCTCAGTCTCCATGGCTCCAGGCAGTCTGGAGTCCATTGGAACTTGACAAAGTCCTGTTCTGCATTTGCCCTCCTCTGACCAGGATTCTTCTGTAGAATGTTTGTCAAGAGTTCAGCAGTGGCAGCAGACCGCCACACAGCTCTTTTGGTCTCATGGCAGAGGAGGCAGTTGGTTCATTGTGGCGATTAGCCACACATTCCATGTCCTCCTGCTGTTCTTGACTCTCCTCCTTTCTCTGTGGCTCCAGGCGTATAGGCCAATTGTGTCTTGGGTGGTGACTTCCAAGCTTGTAAGACCTGAGGCATTACTTAATGAACTAGGAGGTAGAACAAAAGCACTAAACCTGCTAGTTATCTGGAATGTCACATGAAGCCACATGCTAAGCTTTCAAATCAAGGAATCCAAGTCCTTGAAGTGTTTCGTTGAACTTAAGCCACCCCAGCTGTTGTTTTGTAAATCCATCATCCAACTTTCAATTCAAGGATTTGTAGGTGTGCAACTCAATGATAGCACTGATTGCCTGTGTAACTCTACCTTGAAGTAATGCAATTTTCAGAATTGAAAGCCAGCACTCCGTAACATACATTGCTTGATGTCTCACAATTTTAAACTTTAGGTATGGCCTAGTGGGTTCCAGGTTGGGATGCTAACCACATGGTCAGAAGTTCAAACCCACCAGGTGCTCCAAGGCAGGTAGATGAAGGTTTTTACTCTTATTATAAAGATCTGTAGTCTTGGAAACCCACAGGGCAATTCTGCCCTATATGGTGGCTGTGAGTCAGGACTGACTTCGTGGCAGTGAGATGGGTTTCTGGTGTGCCCAATACCACATTTCGCTTCTCCAGTCATCCCCTGATAGACATTTGAATTGTTTCCACCTTTTCCTATTGTGAAGAGGAATCCTGCTCTGAACATTCATGTACACGTTTCCATGTGGACTTACGTTTTCACGTGTCTTGGGTGTATGCCTGGGAGAAGGAGCCCTCGTACTGTAGTGGGTTACCTTCGGGGCTGTGGTCCTGCCTCCACAGAGATGGATAGCCTCCAAGAGGCAGCCCGAGGGCCGGTTCTTCTCTGCCCTGCAACATCACTTTAAGTCAGAACCGACTCAAGGCACTGAGCTGGCTTTTCCTCCCTAAGAGGGGCACTGCTGCGGCTCCTGGCTACTCTCCTCCAACTGTTTGAGACCCGCCATTCTGTTTTCCAAAACACTCGGACAGACCATTTGTGCTTCCTTCCAGGATGTGAGGGTTCTGCCCCTGGCTTCCTTCACTATTGCCCACACTTGTTCGCTGACTTTTTTGTTCTAGCCACCCTTGTGGATGTGGAAAGTGTCCTTAAAAGGCTTTAAGGTGTGGTTTTTAAAAGCAACAACAAAAACATTTAAATCTTTAATTCCCCTGGGATTGATTTTTGTGTGAGGTTTGCTTCCGTTTCATTACTTAAAAAAATAAAATTGTGGGGCTGAGCCCCGGTGGTGTAGTGGTTGTGCGCGGGACTGCGGCCCACTGGGATGGAGGTTCGATTCCAGCTCCACAGGGGCAAAGGCTGGGCCTCCTACTCCCACCACCAGAGGGCAGTGATGCCACCCCCCCCAAAAAAAAACAAAAAACAAAATAAAATTGTGTCTTTATTATATATTGAATAGTCCTGATTTTCTTCATCTTTCTAGTTTTATCACTCTGCTTTTCTACTCAGTTAAGCACTCAGCTACCTGCGTGACTAGAGTGGAGAGTCCAGTGCAACCAGAGGTGTCTCCGAAGGCGGCCTGCTGATCTGAAACCCTCTGGCCTGGGCAGGTTTGCTCCGCACACGTGGCTTTTCCTTGAGGTGGAAGCTAGCGATGGCAATCAACCACAGGGGGAGAGATCCTGCCCTTTCTGCGCCCCTGGAGAGTTAGTCTTGGTCACGCACAGGGCTGGTTCTCCCCTGGCCGAGGATGGCAGGGAAACTACAACATGCCTGCTGCCCTTCCTTCATCTTAGCTCCCAAATCCTTTCCAAGGCTTGCTTCTAGGAAGTTTTCTCAACTAATTGTAAACAAAAAGACAACTTTTTCCTTAATATGAAACTCAGTAACTTTGTTTCCAGTGCTCTCCCCAGCCACTCCCTCTCACTGGTCCTTTATAACCCTCCTTAATCCTCAGTTACTGAAAAAGTGTGTGTATGTGTGTGTATGTGTGTGCGTGTGTGTGTGTGTTTGAGCAACACCTCAGAAAAGCATATTCTTCAAGTGGGAGGCTGAGTGGGAACCATTCCCATCCCATCTGAAAGTCACGAAAGGCAAGTGGGAGCACATAGGTCAGAGGAACGGGATTGCAGATGGGCAGAGTCTGTGCTTCTCAGCAGGTCAGGAGAAAGCAATCTACACCAAAATGCCGCTGTGGTGGGGAGATGGGCCATCGCAGTATAGGATTCAGTGAGGCTTTGCCTGGCAAAGTGGTGAAGTAATGCCCTTAGGAAAAAGAATGACATGGCTTCACTCATTATGTCCTGGATTCTGAACTAGGGGGCTGGATATGTAAATGAGTAAACAGGCTGGACTTGAGAAAGGTTTGTGATGAAACTTGACATCGTTTTTTGAGTACTCTTCTATACATGGTGAGAATCATAAAGATTACAAAATTCCGTGTCCGGGCTGAGCCCCGGTGGCGTAGTGGTTGTGCACGGGACTGCGGCCCACTGAGACGGAGGTTCAATTCCAGCAGTGGGGCTGGGCCTCCTACTCCCACCACCGAGAGCAGTGATGCCCCCCCCCCAAAAAAAAACAACAAAATTCCGTGTCCATTTTTGCCAGTGCGTGTTTTGATCACCCTTGTTTGTAACTGTGAGTGGCAGCCCCTTTTCAGGCAAGTTTCTGAAGGTGACCTGTGCCACCCAGCCTCTGTTCATCTGCTCATCACTGCAAACAGGAGAAACAAATGGGAGATCTTCAGATTTCTGTTCCACACCACCGTATACATTTGCTTTTTGACCAAAACGGGTTTCTTTCTCCACCACTCTTGGACACTTTCAGCAGGATTTCTTTAGCTAGTGATTGGGGAAGCATTCAGAGGACCGCCCAACGCGTGCTCACTCTTTGGCTAACTTGCTAATCAATTTGTCGCGTAGACAGGGCTCATTCAGACAAATAGAAGCAACTTTATTGCAAGTACTCTTTCAAAGTCATTCTCTTTAACAAGTTCCTTCTTTTCCCTCCTTAAAATCACAGCCAGTTCTTCGTTAGATGCCTCGTTCATTCATCTCAAAATTGTTAAAACCGCTCCGTCTAGAACCTATCGCAAAAGGAGAAGCCTCGTTGCTGCTTCTACCTGCCTTTCAATCACTCTCACTTGATAGCTGCTTTATTAGGTGTGTTAGTCCGCGTAGACTAGAGAAACAAATTCATAAACACGCATATGGATATAAGGGAAAGGTTTATATACAAGAGGAATGGAACATTGAGAAAGCATCCCAACCCAGTCCAGTCCAAGGTCATAAGTTCGACATTAGCCCTTATGTCCAATACCAGTCTATAAAGTCTCTTTCTGACTCACAAAGCACGTGCAGTCGAAGCATCCTGGTGCTGGCAGGGGTCTCCCCATGGCTCCTCGCTTCCAGGGCTCAGAGTCCATCAACAGCATCCAGTGGTGGTAGAAGCAACTGGCAGGGGTCTCCACATGGCTTCTCCAGCTTCAGAGGTCTGGTTCCATCCGGGTAAAGCCGTGTGGCTTCTCCTCCGGCTCCTCCAGTTCCTTGGATGCTGCCATCTTGTCTTGTCAGTCGAGGGACTCCCAACAACCGAGAGGATGGTCTCTCATCTTCACAAGGGAAATATCACAAGACTTCCCAGAGTTCTCAGAGAAAGCCATGCCCACAGAGGTCTCCTTGGCTAGCTCCAGATTGACAGGCTAGCCTCACCCCTAGACTTCCAATCATGAAATTGACATCAAGCACATGACCGCCACATGAGGTCTTTCTAAAGTTAGAGGCTGGGATCCAGACAAGCCGTAGAAGACAAAAACTATGTTGATGGGCACAGATGGGGCCTGGCATTTGCTTTCTAGACATAGCAGATGTCCACAGGTGGCCGACTTTTGTGTATCTTTCAGACGCACCATTACAGGGAATTTCTGGTCATCATAACCCTTTTCCAGTTGCCTAGATCCTCCTGATTGCTTTCAGCCAGCTCCTCTGTGGATTTAGGTTTCTCTCAAATCCAGATAAAATTTGTGAGCCTAATATTATCCATTAATTTCTTTTAAACTAAAAATAGATTATATGCATATGCCATCCTTTAGATGTGGAATGTTATATAGATAAGCAACGTATTTTAATTGGGCTTAACTACCTGTTAGCTAGTTTATTGGCTGGATGTCAGCTGCCCTGCTAAGTTGCTGGCACAAGTAAAGGGCTCAATCATGGGATTGACAGGACGGGTGTTTAGGTAAGTGGGTGGATGAGTGAAAGAATGGAGAAACGGTTGACTTATGTTTTAGGATTTCAGAAGCCTAGCCTTTCTCTAGTTTCATTTCAAGCTCCAATTTCTTTTAAAACTTTATCAAAGTAGACTATGTTCACCAGAAGGCCTTCTCAGCAGGGTAATTCCTGACCTCTCAACATTTGCAAAATCCACATTTTACTAACTAGTGTAGCAGATACAGAGTCATGGTAGTTTCTATGAGAATTCAGAAATAAGGAGGCGCTAGAGAATCTGCCCTCTAGGCTGTCTTTTCACTCAAATAAATTTCTTTTCAACTCGATGCCTTTTGCTTTGGGTAGCACCTGAACTGTCTTGGACCAACAGCAACACCTCCTGCGGTAGGTTTAGAAAAAGGTCTGACTCTTGATGGTCTCTTCTGGCTCAGAGGTCTGTGCAACCACTGGTCTCTATCTTAGCCTATGTCACTAGTTAGTCCTATAAACACAGATGTCCGTGGTACCATCTGAGAACCTAACAATCATTTCTCTTATTTTCTTTGTGGGAATATGAGTTTTAAATCCAGGCCACACAACCTTTTATTCCATTGTACCCATCTAGCTACATTAAGTCCTTTTAGAGACAATGATGTATCAGTAGACAGAGAAGGTCATTTTTTTGGGGGGGGGGGATGGGGTGGGGCATCACTGCTCTCTGGTGGTGGGAGTAGGAGGCCCAGCCCCACTGCTGGAATTGAACCTCCATCCCAGTGGGCCGCAGTCCTGCGCACAACCACTATGCCACCGGGGCTCAGCCCAGAGAAGGTCATTTTAAAATGAAATCATTTCTGATAATAAACCAGGGTCATAGACATTGAAAATTCTCCTCGGAATTTTTATATATTTAAAATTCTATTCATGCTTAGTGATCAAACCAACTTTTTCTCAAATTGGTAGTATTTCATAGTTTTTTTCCTACTATTTTTATTGCAAATGTAGCGTATACTAATGATTATTAGTAAGCACAGGTTTTTATGGTACAATGTGAGAACCTAGCAATCATTTTGTGTATTTTCTTTGTGGAAAGATGTGTTCTAATTCCAGAAAGACCAGTTGAAAAAGTTTTGGGATGGGCTAAGCCCCGGTGGCGTAGTGGTTGTGCGTGGCCACTGGGATGGAGGTTCAATTCCAGCTCCACTGGAACAAAGGCTGGGCCTCCTACTACCACCACCAGAGGGCAGTGATGCCAAAAAAAACTGAAAAAGTTTTGGGATAAAGTAGCCCTGTCAAGTAACGATAAAATATTAATTATACTTTAATATAACCTACATATCTTGGTATTGCTGTTGTATACAGTTTTAGTCTTACAGTGTGAATGTTAATTGCTTTTGTTAAATGCCCTTTGATTGGTTTGGACCATAGCAACCTTATGTACAACAGAACAAAACCTTACCTGGTCCTGTGCCACCCTTGTAATCCTTCTTATGTTTGAGCCAATTGTTACAATAAGAAAAGACCATCAAGGAAATGAATTGACACAGTGGCTGCAACCTTAGTGCAAGCACATATACATATATATGTGTGTGTCTATGTATGTGTCTTGTGTATCCTGTCCCTGTCTGTCAGTTTGTCATATTGTCATGCTTGTGTGTTACTGTGATGCTGGAAACAATGTGACTGGTTTTCCCAAAACCACCACAGTCACCCAAAGTGAGCAAGGGTCAGCAGAGGGTCCAGACTAAGAGCAGACTAAGAAGAATTCTGAAGAATTAATCACCCAGAACCTTATGGATATAATCAAAACATTGTTATCTAATCAAAACCTCATGAATAGAAGCAGAACATTATCAGAGACAGTGCCACAAAATAAGCTCTTTAGGTCAGAAGGAAATCAAAATTTGACTAACGTAGAGCTGCCTTCTCAAAATAGAGTTGATGCTCATGCTGCAGCCAGAATAAAGCTGATGGAATCAAGTCTTCTGGACCTTCATTTTCTGATAGGGCATGACTCAAAATGAGAAGAAACAGAGCTGAGCCCCGGAGGTGTAGTGGTTGAGTGCAGGACTGTGGACCACTGGCTTGGCCGTTCAAATCCAGCGGCAGCTCTCCAAGAGCAAGGCTGGGCCTCCCACTCCCACCAGAGGGCAGTGATCCCCCCCC
>PVJH01040860.1:0-15401 GCA_004026705.1 Nesogale talazaci
GAGGGAGGGACAACATGGGAAGCAGGTACCAGGGTCTCAAGCAGAAAGCAAGTATTTTGAGAACAATGAGGGAAACAAATGTACAGAAGTGCTTGACACAAAGGATTGTGATAAGGGTTGTAGGAGCCCCCAATAAAATGATTTAACAAAAAGAAAGCAAGACAAATATTTAAAAGAGAGCCTCCAATAAAATGATTTTTAAAAATTGAAACATGTATATGAACAAATTTCATTTGGAGAAACAAGTAGGTGTAGCTGAACATGAAGAACTATGAGGTAATTCAGAATTAAAGCACACTACAAGCTTACATATTTTAATATATGTTATGCCTGCATTATTCTCTCGGCGCCATTGGATTAATTTCAATTCTTTGCAACCCTGTAGGGCATGGTAGAACTATCCCTATGGGTTTCCAATACTGTAACATTTAATTTAAAAGTTTTCTCCAAAACATTTTATTAGGAGTGAATCCAAACATCACACCATTCCATCATTTAAACATAGCAAGCCGTGTTGTACAATTGCTACTACAATCAGTTTCTAAATATTTTCTCAATAGGAGTCAAGACGGCTTCCAGCTAGAATCACCCACCTAGTGCTCCTGCTGCTAGACCAGAAAATTAAGAGGCATGGGAAGCAAGCCTGAGAAGAAAGCAATGGGAGAGACTTAGGGGGAGAGGAGGCAGGGAAAAGGAGTAAAAGGAGTGGTGAGCAAGCAACACCATAGACAGGGGAACAATGAGGAGAATGTAGAGATACTGGGGGTGTTGTTGGAGCAACAGTGATCTAACAGAATGACAAAGAGGCAGAAGAAGAAAGAGTGTGATGGTGTGGCATATGGAAAGTAAGAGGAAACAGGAAAGATCTAGGAAGGAAAGCTATAGATAGAGAGAGGTATAAACCTAGGTGTGCACATTTGTAAATATATTAATTCATAAAGATAGAGGTATTGGCTTATTTTTATATGGCAATAGATTGAGGAAGTGGATGGACTTTGAACCTCTGCTCAAGCCCTGCCTCAGTGCAAGAACTCTTTTGTTCTAAAAACTGTTTTATGTAGGACTTCCAATACTATGTTGAATAATAATGGCAGTAAAGGACATTCTTGTCAGGTTTCCATTTTCAGAAGAATGTTTTCAGCTTTTCTCCATTGAGTGTGATATTGGTCATTATTTTTTAAAATATGGCCTTTATTGTGTTAAGGAATGTCTTGTGTCCTATATTATTGAGTGCTTTCATTAGGAATATGTGTTGGATATTGTCAAATGCTTTTTCTGCATCCTTGGTATGATCATGAGGTTCTTATCCTTTATCTTGTTTATGTGGTACATTGCACTCTCATTGTTTCCTGAGTGTTGAACCACCCTTGCATCCATGGTATGGTCACAATGCATTACTTTTTAAATACATTGTTTGATTCTACTGGGCAAGATTTTGTTGAGAAATTTTGCGTCTATGCACATGAGGGATATTTGTCTGTAGTGTTCTATCTTTGTGGGGTCTTTGTTCTAAATTTTAATGTCTTTCTCTGTTAATTTGGAAGAGGGGGTATATATGTCTAGGTATTTGTCTATATCATCTAGATTATTAAATTTGTTGCAATAGTGTTTGATAATACTGTGTAGTTATCCTTTTAAATTCACTTGAGCCTGTTGTGGTGCTGATATATCTCTAATTCTATATATTTTTGTCTGTTCTTTTTTTCTTTTGTTAAGTTTACAAGTAGCTTTTCACTTTTGTTGATCCTTTCAAAAAACCAAATCTTTGTTTTGTGGATTTTTCCCATTGTTTTTCTATATTCCAGGTCATCTATTTCTGCTGTATTTTTTTTAATTTTAAAAATGTTTTGCTGTACTTTTTTTTTTTTTTTAGGCATCTCTGCCCTCAGGTGGTGGGAGTCCCACGCACAACCACTACGCCACCGGGGCTCAGCCCTGCTGTACTTTTTATGATTTCTTTTCTTCTATTGTTGGAGACAATATTCTGGTGACAATATTCTGATTGTTGGAGGAGTTGTGCTAAAGTGTTGAAAATCATTTTCTCCTTTTAAAAAATATGGGCATTAAATGCTATAAAATGCCTTTGTATAACTGCTTTTTCTTGTGTTCCATAGATGTGTGTACATTGTGTTATCATTTTCCTTTGTTCCTAATTTCATCTACTTGGACCAATAACACACACACACACACACTTTTGGAGAAATGTGGAGTCTCCATGTGTTTGTCTTTATGTTTTGATTCTTTCTATTGTTGATTTACAGTGTTGTGGGACTATGGCTTGAGATGACAGTTTGAATGATTAATATGTGTTTGAATTTGTTAAGGCTTGCTTTATGATCTAGCATGTCGTCTACTTTAAAATATGTGCCATGTGCATTAGAGAAGAATGTGTACTTTTTCCTATTCATTGAAGAACTCTGTAAATATCTAAGAAGTCAAGTTGTTGATTGTGTTGTTCAGCTCTTTAGTTTCTTTATTGAGTTTCTTTCCTGTTGATCTATCTTTCCTTGAGAGTGGTGTATCGAAGTCTCCTACTATTATTGCTTATCTAGTGATTTCTTTTTTCATTTCTTTGAAGATTTAGCTGATATATTTAGAAGGTTTTTTTTTAACTTAGCCATTTTGGTTGTTTTTATTATGGGCCATACTGAACAGGTCTTTTGTTGGGCACAACTTTGTTTACTATGGCTATATATTCTTGGTCTACTGATTCTTTGATCATTATATAATATCAGTTCTTGTCTATCATTATGTTGTTTACTTTGAAGTCTATTTTCTTGGAGATTTATATTGCCACTCCTGCCTTTTTTTGGGAGGGGGGTGGGTTGTGCCATTAGTTTGGTAAATATTTTGCCATCTTTTGACTCTCAGTCTGTTCCTGGCAGTGAGTTTTAGTTATGTCTCTTGAAGCAGTGTATTGATAGATCTTGTTTCCTATTCACTCTTTGACTTTTGATTGGTGCATTTAGTCCACAGACATTCAGTGTCACTAATATTGAGTGTAGGCTAGTTACTGTCATATTGTGTTATTTGTTTTTGGTATTTTTCTTCCTTTTATTGGGGGTGGGTTGAGTATATTCATGTCTTCTATCCCCTCTAGATATGTATTGTGTTGCGTACTGTTTTCACTGGTTGACTTCTGGGTGGTATTATGTACTGTGGTAGTCTCATGCTTATGTGCTATGGTTGTTAATTTTCTGACTATTGAGATTCAATTAACAATTTTGTAATTCTGGCTTTTTAAAAGATCATTTTATTGGGGGCTCATACAACTTATCACAATCCATCCATCCATCCATTGTGCAATTACATTTGTAAATTTGTTGCCATCATTCTGAAGACATTTGCTTTCCACTTGAGCCCTTGGTATCAGCTCCTTAATTTTTCCAATTCTGGCATTGTTTTAACGTATATGCTAAGTATTTCCTTGTTAGAAAGTACTTGCCCCCCCCCCCCTTTTTATTTGATGGACAGTTTTGCTGGATATAGAATTCTTGGTTAATATTTTTTGTCTTTAAATATTTGGAATATGTTGCTCAATTTTATTCTTTATATCATGACTTCTGCAGAGAAATCTGACTTAATTCTTACTCACTTCCATTTGTAGGTGACTGATTTCTTTCTCTCTAGCTACTCTCAAGATTCTCTTCTTTTCCTTCAAATTGGATAATTTGACTGCTATAAGTCTTCAAAATTTTGTGGTGTGTGTGTGGCCGGGGGAGTGAGGATTTAGTATATTTGATTTTATCTCTACTTCCTGGATGCTTATCATGTTCTCTTTTGTGATATTGAGGACACTATCTTTGAAGAATTCCCTGATTATTTTATCTGTAGACTTTCTTCTTCCTTTTCCAGTATCCCAATGAGATGTTTATTCCTTTTGATGGAATCCCATATCATCCACTGGCTTTCTTGAAATTCTTTTGCTTTTTTTTTTTGATTCTTTTGCTTTTATGTTTGATTGTTTCTCTTCTTTGCTGAAGTGCGTGTGTTCGTCTTCAAGTTCAGTTGTCCAAGTTTCCTTTTCTTCTACCACAGTTTTTGTATCAAATTGTTGAACTTCTGAGTTTCTTTTGTGTGTGTTTTTAGTATCTCAATTTTTTTCTTTGCCTTTAAGATTCACCCCCAGATCTCCTCTATGGTCCTAAACACCATACTCCTGTGTTCACTTTCTGGTAGTTCCAGGACTTGTTTGCATTCCATTGGGTTTGGGTAATCTTCAGTTGTTGACTTTTCTTTAACTTCATTGTGTGTGTGTGTGATTACTGCTGTTGGCTGTTGTTTGTGTAACATAGTTTTCCAGTTGTAAATGGTTTGCAGAGTTCTGAGTTGTGTAAGAGGAGTTTGCTCTTTGAGTTAGAGGAGGATCAGATAGGAGCTTAAAATTGTATTGTGTAGAGATGAGTAAGAAGTGATAGAGTTGGGAGGAGACCACCAATAAGAGGAAGTCAAGAATAGGATTTGGGCTGAGCCCCTGTGGTGTAGTGGTTGTGTGGGGGACTGCAGCCCATGGGTTGCCAGTACAAATCCCGCAGCAGCTCTCCAGGAGCAAGGCTGGGCCTCCTACTCCCATCAGGGCAATGATGCCCCCTCCCCCCCAAAAATAATAGGATTTAAGTGATGATATTAATCATTAGACCTGGATTATTGCTATTATCTTGACATATAGGTATCTAATTGTTGCAGCACAATTTACAGAAGACTGCCTTTTTGCCATAGAATTTTTCTTGACTGTTTGTTAAAAATCAATACTCTGTTTGCATGAGTCTATTTTTAGACTTTTTGTTGTGTTCTATTGATCTGTTTTATTTTTGCACCAGTACCATACGTTCTTGATGTTATATAAATGAGCTTGTCCTCGCTTCAGCAGCACATAATGCTAAAATCAATGAGCTTAAGATGTTCACAAGCTGGGCATGATAGCCCAAAGAATTATCAATGTCAAACTCAAAAGTTTACAAACCCAATTGTTTAAAAAATAACCCCAATATGCAATTTTTTTAGCCATTTAGGGCTCGTTAGCCTTTCATAGCCCACACACCTTTACTCAATATCTGTTCTTGTTGCTAGGTGCCTTTTAGTCAGATACTGGGTGCTTCTGTTTTTCAAAGCTCCTTGACTCAGACTCCTAACCCTGCAGCAGAGCAACATCACATACACATGTAAGCATGCTCCTCTTAACTACCCTTTAGGTGTTTCATTGTTCTATTCCCCTTATTTTTGCTCCTTGTTCCTTGACTAAGGAGCCCTGGTTGCATAGTGGTTACAAAAGTGGCTGTTAACTGCAAGGTTAACAGTTTGAAATCACCAGCAGGTTCTCAGGAGAAAGACAGGGCTTTTCTAATCCTGTGAAGACTTACAGTCTTCCACAGGAACCTATGCTATTCTAAAGGGTCTCTATGAGCTGGTATCTATCTACTCATTAGCCCTGAGTTTGCTTTTGATTTTTGCTGCTTGACCCAGGAATAGAAAGTTAATTACATCGATCCCAATAAATAGTGCAGCATTGCCATCTCATGGTCATATTGTTCACACCTTGTTCAGGTGTGAAGCTCATTATAAGTTAGTAACTATGAGATGGAGGGGAGACTTTTTGATTTATTTCATGCTGTTAGATACTGTTGAGTTGATTTCAAATCCTACTAAACCTGTGGGGCATTTTGGTTTTGATGGCGTAGTGGGCATGTTGAACTGATAACCACAAGGCCAGTAGTTCAAATCCACCAGCCTCTCCACGGGAAAATGATGAGGTTGTCTACTTCTTTTCCTCTTTTAAATCATTTTATTGGGAGTTTATACAACTCTTATCACAACCCATCCATCCGTCCATTGTGTCAAGCACAATTGTACATTTGTTACCATCATCATTCTCAAAACATTTTATTTCTACTTGAGACCTTGGTATCAGCTCCTCATTCTCCCCTTCCCACATTTTTTCTCTCATGAACCCTTGATAATTTATAAATTATTAATTTTTTTCATGTCTTACACTGTCCAATGGCTCCCTTCACCCAATTTTTCCTCTGTTCGTCACCCTGGGGGGGTTATATGTAGATCATTGTGATCAGTTCCCCTTTTCTCTCCCACCTTCCCCTGAGCCTCCTGGTATCTCTGCTCTCATCCTTGATCCTGAGGGGTTATCTTTCCTGGATTCCCTGTGCTTCTAGCTCTTATCTGTACCAGTGTACATTCTCTGGTCTAACTGGGTTTGTAAGGTAGAATTGGGATCATGATAGCGGGGGAAGGGGGGCACGGAAAGAAACTTTAAAGAATTAGAGGAAAGTTGTATGTTTCATTGTTGCTATACTGCATGCTGACTGGTTCATCTCCTCCCTGCAACCCTTCTGTTAGGGGATGTTCAGTTGCCTACAGATGGACCTTGGATCTCAATTCCACACTCTCCTTAATTCACAATATAATTTTTTGTTTTTTTTGATGTCTGATAACTGATCCCATAGACACCTCAAGATCATGCAGGCTGGTGTGCTTCTTTCATGTGGGCTTTGTTGCTTCTCAGCTACATGGCCACTTGTTTATCTTCAAGTCTTTAAGGCCCTAGATACTATCTCTTTTGATAGCAGGGCACCATCAGCTTTCTTTGCCACATTTGCTTATGCACCAACTTTTCTGTGATCCTGTTGGAAAGGTAAGCATCTTGGAATGATGTTGTCTACTATGAGTCAGAATTGACTTGATGGCAGTGAGTTTGGAGTTTTGTTTGGTTTGAGTCTTTTTATACCTTTAGATTTCTGAGATTCCAGCTCCTTCTCCCCTTTCCCCACCCACTAAACCACCTATTCACAAATGGAAGCATGGTTGATTAGTTATGTTTTTCAGGTGATTCTCTAGAGTCCAGCTAGACCTCTACAGTGAAAAATAGGCTCAGGTAGAACAGTGGTTCAGATCATTTTGGTTCCTTTTGATGATTCTTATTTCTGGGGTGAATCGAAGGATGCTGATGTATTTACTGCACATGCTCTCAGTCCCAGTACAAATTGGGATGACTCTGAAGTCATTCTTTAAAAAAGGCTTTGGGATGGAAAGATGTACAAGATGGGAGATTTAGATAATAGAAGGATACATCACAGAGTACCACGGGAGGTGGGGGGGGGGCAGGTATATTGTTCTAAGGCATAAATTCCCCAAATTATTTGACCTTTTCAGAAAAAAAATTGAGTGCCCCCTGACAATTAAACGCTATTGTACTAAAACAAAACAAAAACAAAAAAGGCCTTTTGTGCTATACCCCATAATCCAGGATAAAGTACGCATCTGATTTTGCAGACCCCTATATTGTTCTGGCCTCCTCAGTGAGCGATATCAGCCATTTTGGGAAAAACTAGAAGGGTTTTAGTTTGTCTTTCCTTGTGGATTTCCAGTGGGTTGAGGATTGACCGCAGAAAAAGCGGTGTTTTGTCCCACCATGGACACATTTGCTATTTTCCTGGACACATGAAAAATAACTGTTGTAAGTTTGTTTCCGAGAAGGGTTCGGCAAGATGGCGCTGAGATCAGCAGCCCATGCAGGAGCTCCACTGAGTCTGGTGTCCAGGAGGTCAAGAGGAAGGGTTCTGGTGAGTAGAAAGGTCCTTATAAGCGGGCCTCTCAGCCCAGGAAGGGATTCAACCGCTTTGATTCAAGCTCCAGAGATCTGCATCCATATACCGGAGATTTCCTGCTGGCGGCGGGGTGACCAGCGTGTCTCTAGCCACCAGACGGTGGATCCCCCATCCGCCTGACCACCACTCAAGAACAGGACAGCCAGAGTGGAGTGCGCCCCAAAGCTGTGTCTGGCCAGTGCATAGCAGCTGCCCCCTCGCGACTCCCATGGAGGGGAGCAGAGTCTGTCTCCCACGATTCCCGCCCTGCACGGGTTCGCGGCTATTCCGCTCAGCTCCCTCCCTGCGGCCGCCCAGGGTCCCAGAACCCAAGCCTGCAGTAGCTTTTATTCCCCGTGCTGGTGCACCCAACCTCCGTGCCGAGTCGCCTCCAGCACCCAGGCGGCCACGTGTGGCCTGGAGCAGGGTCCAGCTCCAGGCACTGCTGGGCCCCCATTCAGAGGGAGCGACTCGGCACTCCCCCTACCCACACCTCCAGCCCGGGACCAGTGTGATACGTGCGCCTGGGGGAAACCCAACTAACCTCACCCACGAACTCGCCTGGAGCTGCCACACCGCCCTATCAGAACCGCAGGAATCTGCCAGGGGATTGGGACCTACACGCGATCCATCGCTGCAGCCTCCCTGCGGGGGGAGAAGGAGCAGCCATTGTCTACGCGAACCTAGTAGTGGCGGCGGGAGAGGGGACCTAGACACCCGCTCTCTGAGAGGCGGTAGGACCCGCGCTAGCGACTGTGCGAGCCAGCCCCCCAGTGCAGGAGAGAAAAGGCTAGAGATAGCGTGGATACGCCCACTGTGTGTGATGGCCAGGGGCAGCGCAGACTAGCTATCTGGAGCAGAGAGAACTGGTCATCTCAGAGTGGCCTGCCGCTTCTCTAGGCTCGACTGGGGTCTGCACACCACCTAGCCTGTCTCTCCACAAGAGAACGGGTTGTGCGACTTGGGTGTGACAGCGGTAGGCTTTGGGGCACAGACTAGTGCGGATTAGATGGTCTTTCACAGGTGGGAAGACTTGGTCAGACGCTGCGTGCTGCTCTACCTGGCTGTACTCAGTGCCTATCTCAAACTAGCCAGGCTCCCACGGAAAACGGGACGTGGCTAGGTCAGGCAACACGCACCGCTTTGTCTGGTAGCAACTACAGTCACAGAGAGAGTTGATCTGATCCCCGAAGAAAAGAGGCCCTTGCCTGGACTCAAGAGAGCTGGAGTCAGTTTTTCTAGCTGAACAGGCAAGCCCCACAACCCTCCCATAGCAGGGGGAGCCTGAAAGGCTAGAGGCCCTGTGGCACGATCTTGCCCCTTGCTGGCATAAGCTGAAGCAGAAACAGACAGGGCACCAAGTAGACTAGGCCCCAAGAAGAACGCACCAAGGCATATCATAGTTAAACTATCCAACTTCGAGGAAAACGAGAAAACCCTAAGGACGGCAAGAGAAAGGAAGATGGTCACGTACAAAGGCTCTCGGATTAGAATATGTGCAGATCTATCAACAGGAACCATGAAAAGGAGAAGAGAGTGGACTAACATCTTCCAGAAGCTGAAATGAAACAATGCCTCTCCTAGAATTCTCTATCTTGAAAAATTATCTACCAAAATAGAAGGAGAGATAAGGGTCTTTCAGGACAAAGAAAAACTTAAAGAATTTGCTGTGAGACATCCAACCCTGAGGAAGATCCTGGCTGTGGCCAAAATACCAATATCCACCAAGCACAAGCAGGAGACCATCATACAGCCCAACTCCATCCAGAAGACAACAAACTGATACCAACCACTTAGAAAATATGGCCGCAGGAGGAAAACATGGCAACAAAGAAGCCCCCAATAAAAACACAAAAAGGCGATAAAAAAGATGAAAAAAAGCACCCAAATTTAAAAAGCCAAGAGATATCACTCATGAACGCACAGATTGGGATAATAACCCTAAATGTAAATAGCCTCAACTCCTCCATTAAAATAAAATGCCTCTCAGGCTGGCTCAGAAAATATAACCCATCAATCTGTTGCCTACAGGAAACACATCTTAAGATTACAGACAAGAACAAACTAAGAATAAAAGGTTGGAGGATGATCTACCAGGCAAATGGTGACTCAAAAAGGACTGGAGTCCCAATCCTAATCTCAGACAAAATTGATCTCAGGGTTCAAACCGTAAAAAGAAACAAGGAAGGGCACTTTAAAATGATCAAAGGATCACTTCACCAGGAACCTCTGAGTATATTAAACATATATGCACCAAATAAAAGACCCGCGAAATTTGTCAAACACACCATCCAGAAAATGAGGAAAGATATCACAGACTCCAAAATTGTATTAGGGGACTTTAATACACCACTCTCAGAAAGAGATCGGTCATTGGGTAGGAAGCTCAGCAAAGAGGCTGTAGAACTAAACAATACATTTAAGCAACTAGATCTGATAGATATATTTAGAGTTTTTCATCCAAATGCAAACAAATAGACATTTTTTCCAGTCCAAAGGGCTCATTTTCAAGGATAGACCACATGCTGGGTCATAAGTCCAGCCTAAGTAAATTCAAAAATAAAGAGATCAAACAGACATCCTTCTCTGATCACCATGCCGTAAAGTTAGAGATCAATGAAAGGACAACCAGGAAAGCGAAGACCAACAGTTGGAAACTGAATAATGAGCTTCTTCGGCATGAATGGGTTCTGACTCAGATCAGAAAAGAGATAAAAAAAATTTCTAGAAACTAACGAGAATGAAAACACCTCCTATCAAAACCTTTGGGACACAGTGAAAGCAGTCATCAGAGGTAGCTTGATTGCAATAGGTGCTTATATGAAAAAGGAAGAGAGACACATGACAGATACGCTCTCACTAAAACTCCAACAACTAGAAGAGAGCCAACAGAATAATCCTTCCAACAGCAAAAGAAAAGAAATAATAAAAATCAAGGCAGCGTTGAACCAATGGGAAGATAAAAGAACAATGCAGGAGATCAATGCAGCAAAGAGCAGGTTCTTTGAAAGGATCAATAGAATTGACACACCTTTGGCAAAACTAATCAAAGAAAGGAAAGAACGTGCAACAATAGACAGGATGAGGAATGAAACAGGGGTAATCACAACAGACCCTACTGAGATTAAAAGGATAATCACAGCATATTATGAAAGTTTCTACTCTCATGAGTTCAACAATGAGGAAACCATGGACAAGTACCTGGAAAAGCTCCCCAGACAGAAATAAATACGGTTATCAAGAACCTACCAACCAAAAAAGCTCCCGGACCAGATGGGTTCACAGGGGAATTCTACAAAGCTTTCAGGGAAGAGCTGGCACCAATCCTCCACAAAGTTTTTCAGAACACAGAAAAGGATGGAAAATCCCCAAACTCTTTTTATGAAGCCAGTATAACTTTGATACCCAAACAGGGAAAAGATTCTACAGGAATAGAGAACTACAGACTAATATCTCTGAAGAACAAAGACGCAAATATCTTCAACAAGATATTAGCCAATAGAATACAAAAGTACATAAAACACATAATTCATCAGGATCAGCTAGGATTCATTCCAGGGATGCAGGGATGGTTTAACATCTGCAAATCCATCAATATTATACACCACATTGATAAGATAAAACATAAGAACTACATGGTTATATCCATAGATGCAGAGAAAGCATTCGACAATATACAACACCCCTTCCTAATTAAGACACTTAGGAAGATAGGAATAGAAGGACAGTTTCTCAAGTTAACACAAGCTATCTATGAAAAGTCAACAGCTAACATCATTGTCAATAGAGAAAAGACAAAAACAATCCCACTGAAAAAGGGGACCAGACAAGGATGACCCTTATCCCCACTGCTATTCAATATAGTGCTGGAGGCCCTAGCTAATAACATGAGACAATGGGAAGACATAAAAGATATCCAAATGGGGGAGGAGGAAGTGAAATTATCATTATTTGCAGATGATATGATTCTGTACATTGAAAATCCCAAACACTCCACAACTGAAGTACTAACAACGAAAGAGGAATATGGAAATGTGGCAGGGTACAAGATTAAAAAATAGAAGTCAATTGGACTGCTGTATACAGCCGACAAGACCATGGAAGAGGAGATCAGGAAGGCAGTACCATTCACAATAGCCAAAAATAAATTGAAATATCTAGGGATATATCTAACAAAAAACACGAATAATCTGTACAAGGAAAACCATAAAACCTTTCTACAGGAAACCAAGTGTGTCCTTCATAAATGGAGAAATATTCCATGTTCATAGATTGGCAGACTCAATATAGTAAAGACGGCTATCCTATCCAGGGCACTTTATAAGTTCAATGCCATACCAATTCAAACACCAACAGCCTTCTTCAGAGAACTGGAAAAATTGGTCACCAACTTCATATGGAGGGGGAAAAAGCCCAGAATTAGCAGAGACCTCCTCAAGGAGAAGGATACAGTTGGAGGGCTTGCTTTACCTGACTTTCACACCTCCTCCAAAGCCACAGTGATCAAAACAGCATGGTATTGGCATAACGACAGATACATGGACCAATAGAAAAGAATAGAAAAACCAGAAATAAAACTGTTAGCATATAGACAACTGATTTTCGACAAGGGCTCCAAGAGCATCAAGTGGGACGGTGACGATCTATTTAACAAATGGAGCTGGAAACAATGGGAATCCACATGTAGAAAAATGAAACAGGATCTCTACCTCACCCCATGCACAAGAATAAACTCAAGGTGGATCAAAGACCTGGAAGTAAAACCCCAAACCATCAGGACCATTAGTGAAAGAATCGGGGAAAAATCTAAGAACTTTGGTCCAAGGAATACAAAGGCTGACTGCAATAGGGCAGGGTACACACACAGGAGATGTTGAAATTGACCAATGGGATTTAATAAGGATAAAACACCTGTGTGCATCAAAAGACTTTACCAAGAGGGTAACTAGGGAACCCACAGACTGGGAGAGAGTTTTTAGCAACGATACAACAGCCAAAGGACTTATCACAAAAATCTACAATACCCTCTTTGTCAGCAAAAAGAAGAAATCAGTTAACCTTTTGAAGAAATGGGAAAAAGAACTAAGAAGAAATTTCTCTAAGAGGGAGACCCATATGGCCAATAAACATGTGAGAAAATGTTCCCGATCACTAGCCATCAGAGAAATGCAGATCAAAACAACTATGACATACCATCTAACACCTTTGATGTTAGCCCAAATCAGAAAAACGGAGAGCAACAAATGCTGGAGGGGATGTGGCGAAATAGGAACACTTCTACATTGCTGGTGGTCCTGTAGATATGTACAGCCATTATGGAAAGCAGTCTGGCGATACCTAACGAAAATGGAAATTGAACTCCCTTATGACCCAGCTATCCCTCTACGGGTATATACCCAGAAGAGGTAAGAAATAAACCATGGCCAGCGGTGTGCACTCCAATGTTTATTGCAGCACAATTCACTATCACAAAGAGTTGGAAACATCTAAATTTCCATCAGTAGACGAGTGGATCAGCAAACTCTGGCATATACACACAATGGAGTACTATGCTTCACTCAAAAGTACTGATGAGCACATGAAACATGTCTTCTCCTGGGAAGAGCTGGAGGAAATTATGCTAAGCAAAGTGAATCAAACACAAAAGGAGAAGTACCGCATGAGTCCACTGAGGTAAGTGTAACCAATATGGTAAGTATAGAAGAGAAGCCCCCTATAACATAACAGTTGGTCAGAAACCCAGGGAAAGGGGTGGAGGTGGAACCAAACCCCGTGATGTACATGTTGGACACAGCACAGCAAGGGAAGACAAAAGGGGGAGAGAGAAAAAGGAGGCTTGAAAGTAAAAGGTTAATGGAGGGAACAGGGCACTAACTCACCCAGGGGAAAGTACAGGTCTTGCCTCCACAGAAGCTGAAGTGGGTGTGCAGCTCCCACCACACAACACCCAACAGTGAGGACAGAGGTGGAAGGAGATGTGAAAAGAAAGAGCTACACGGCCGGCCATAACCAGAGCCAGACTGACTTGCTCAATGGAAGTCAGTGTGGCAGAGAAAAGGTGGCGGAAAGTGACCAACATGCCACACCCACATGGAGACAGACAGCGACAAAGGACATCTTGGGAGACACACAGCAGGGAAGCAAGGCGGTCTGAGTCCCCAAAATGGACCAAATCAAGAAGGGAGCACTCCTGGGTGGACAGTCCGGAGGAGGGAACAACTGATCTGAGGGTTCCTAACAGCCGTGGGGGGAGAGGGGCATGGACAGACTCAGGGATGGGGGCAACAACCGGTGGTGTGCAAACGGTGGGGATGTGAAGGGGGCAGGCCCAATAGGGCCAAAGTAAATGCAGTGTAACAGAGAGGAAATTGTGAAACTCAAATGAAGACTGACCACAAAAGAGGGATGGGAGGAAGGCAGAAGGAAATAGAGGAAGGAATGAGAAGGCAAAGAGCACAAGAAGGCAAAGAGGTCTAAACGTAAGCATCTATGGATGTAATAATAATTATCTATGAAAAGGTGGGAATATATTCAGGAACATATAGTTATAGGCTAAGTATTAAGGCAGCAGCTGGACCTTGGACCCCCACCCAGTCAATCCCTCAGTGCAAGAACATTTTGTTCTATGAATCTGGCCATGATGCTCACCATATGATCACTAAAGTCAAATAGGTGCATAAGTGAATGTGGTGAAGAAAATGGATGACACCCAGATATCAAAAGATCTACAGTCTGGGGGTTCAAAGCCTAAAGATAAACAGCCAACTAGCCAAGAAGTACCCAAGTCCACACGGAAGAAACACACAGCCAGTGTGGCCGAGAGGAGTCAAAGGGATCAGGTCTCAGGCATCAAACAGGGAAAAACCAAGATTACTGTGCATGCACTCTCCTGAGATGGTCACTGAGGACAAGTGGGGACAGGAGAAAGAGTGGTGAAGATGGCTAACAGTACCCGGCTATCAAGACATAATGCCTGAGGCCTCAAAGGCCTAAGGATGAGGAAACAGTGCAGTACGTCCTACCATAAAGAAACACACCAGCCTGTGTGACCATGAGAAGTGGAAAGAACCAGGCTATGCATCAAAGAACCAAAAACATATCATTAAGTGCCCACCCTTCTGTCAAGATCGCTGAGGACAAAAGGGTGCAGAGGCAGACAGAGCTGAGGAAACTGATGGCGCCCAGTCACCAAACAATAAAGTAGCTGGGATCTTAAGGGCTAGAAGGTGAACAAGTGGCCATCCAGCGCAGAAACAGCAAAGCCCACATAGAAGAAGCCACCAACCTGTGTGATCACGAGGGGTAGAAGGGAGCAGACATCAAACATCAAAGAACAAGGATGAAATCAGTAACAATGACGGGGAGAGCAGGGTGGGGACCAGCCCAATTGTGGGCAATTGGACACCCCCTTATAGGGAAGTCACGGGGGAGAGATGGGTCAGTGAGGTAGCAATGAAGCATAAAACCTTCCTCTATTTCCTGAAGGTTTCCTTCCCCCAATCAGCACAGCCCCAATCTGCCCTGCAGTTCCAGCTGGACTGGAGGAGGTGCACTGGTGGAGGTGGGAACTGGAAACAAGGGATGAACCCCTCAGGTCAATAGTGGGAGTGAAGTTGCTGGATGGGTGGAGGGAGGGTGGAGTGGAGAGAGGAAGCCAACTGTGGGGATCTGCAGACTGTCTCCTATCTGGAGGGCAGACGTAGGGAGGAGTGGGCAGGGGGAGATGTCAGGCAGTGTAGGATATGACAAAACAATAATCACTGCAGAATAATGCGGACTGGGGAGGAGAGGGGAAAGGTTGGA
>PVJH01040861.1:0-15405 GCA_004026705.1 Nesogale talazaci
TGTGAGAGGGTGATTGAGTGAGAGTGTTAATGAGCACAGAATTATGAGTGAATGTGTGAATGTGTGTGAAGGAGTGCTGGAATGAGTGTGAGAGTGAGCAAGTGTGTAATCAGGAGAGGGACAGTGAAAGTGTGAGTGTGTGAGAGTATAAACATCAGAGGGACAATATAAGTGTGAGCAGGTGTGAGCATAGGAGTGTGCGAGTAGCAGGACAGTGTGTGTGTGAATGGGTAGGAATATAGGCGTGTGTGAGTGCAGGGGACTGTACGTGGGAGCGTGTGTGCCCCTGAGGGAAGTGTAGGAGACTGTGAACACCCGATGTCTAAGTGCAGAGCTGTCCTCATTGTCCCCACACCTCCGAGAGCTCCCTTTGAAGCTGCCATTTAAATGCTGCATTTCCTGCACCTGGCGCAGGGAGCCTGTCCTGCCTGCCTGCCCAGCACCTCACCTGAGGGTCCTCTGGAAGCCCCCGCTTGAGTGTCTGTGGTCGGCTGCTGTGTCCACGCTCGAGTTGGTCAGCAGTCAGCTTCGTTTCTGCTGTACCTGGTCTGCAGGCCTGTGACTCCCTGGCCATGGCCCTGCCACCTGATGGTCCTGGAGCCCAGGGCTTGTGCAGTGATTTGGGCCCTGTCCAGGGAGGCAGCACCCGCGTGTCCAGGTCCACACGGTGAGCAGAGCTGAGTGAAGCATCTAGTATCCCCAAAACCACGTGTCGCCAGCAGCAAGGCCTCTCCTTCTGCAGGAAACTGAGCTGTGATCATTACGGGGTTCTTTGGCTTCATCATCAAGCCATTGAAATTAAATTTCACCACAGCCCTCCCTTCCCACCAGTCCCTGTATGATTAACGTCAGGGAGGTGGGGACTCGCCTCAGGCTCTCCCCACCCTTGCCAGCGCCTGCTCCTGTCCCTCCTGCTGCCCACGTCCCCTGTGCCCTTGGCTCCCGCTCCCAGCCGGTGGGCTGGGGCTTTGCTGTGTGTGTGTGGTGGGGGGGCTGTTGGGACACCATGTCTGTCACAGGGTCGTGGCTGGTCCTTAGAACAAGGCAGTCACCTTGTGCTACCAGCCCATTCACCAGGACTGCTGCTTAAGCCAGACGCTTCATACGCCGAATCATACAGACAGCAGATTCCTGAAATGGCACTCCAAAAAACCCCCCCAAACCCCAAAACAAAACCAACAAGTCTCAGAGCTGGGGGAGCAGCCGCACCGGCCCCTGGTGCCCACTGCAGTCCCACGCCGGGCGGGGCCATCGCTCACCCAGGCGGAGGCAGCAGATCATGATGCCAGGTCTGAATTTTCTTCTCTCAGTGTGCATGGGCATTGCGTTAGTCCAGATAGACTAGAGAGACAAATTCATAGGCACACATAGGCATACAAGGGAGAGGTTTATACAAGTGCAACTGTACATTAAGAAAGCATCCCAACCCAGTCCAGTCCAAGGTCATAAGTCCCATCCCAGTCTATGAAGCCTTCTTCCGACTCACAGAGCACGTGCAATGACACCAGGACAATCACAGGCCAGTGGGTGCAGAGTCTTGTGTCCAGCAGCAGTAGAAGCATCTCAGTGCTGCCAGGGTATCAGAAGTGACCAACTTCTGATATATACATTAGGGGCTCAACAGGCGCAGTTGTACAGCAATAGTTATTATTTATTATAATAAGAATATAGAGAGTATGAGAGAGAGAGAAACAATAAGAGTCAGACACATTTCACATCAGAGTAGCATGCTCACGTCCGCCTCGCTTGGTGGTCCACATGAAGAGAGAGGCGGGAGAGGGATTACACGATGAGGAAGAGGAGCCGTGCTCAGGGGCAGAAGGGAGGCAAGAAGGAGAGAGAGAACTTTAATTTCCTCCATTTAAATAACCTTATGGGGGACATATGAACTCAATCGTCACTGGTCAGGACATGGAGTAAGAGGGGACTATCATAAGGGCTATATGGTGACAATGGCTTAGGGATCCTACGTGACTAAGGTGAGAAGGATGTGATAAGGAGAGACCTTATACTCCTGGGGGTAGATGAACAGGTCCGTCTTGTTAGGAGTCACTGACAGTGGCCCTTGAGTCCTACCCACAGGCCTCGAGGGAAGAAGCATCATCCTAACAGCAGGGGAGTCAGCTTTACAAAGAGTCACATAAAGGCCTCATAAAACTGGGTTCCTCAGGGAGAATCGCTAACTTAACTTGCACACTAAATGTTGGTAAATAGCTTGCTTAATATTTTAGAGTATATGATGTGGAAAAGTCCCGTCTTATCCCACACCAGGGGTCTCCCACGGCTCCTCTAGTTTCCAGGGCTCAGGATCCATCAGCATGCTGCCATGTGTCTTGTCAGCTGCAATGTCTCCCAAGGACTAAGTCTTGTGTCTTCTCAGTAGAGGGTCTCCAAGGGACTGAGGAGGGAGTCTCTCTCCTCCAAGGGAGAAACACAGCCGTATTTCCCAGAAGTCTCAGAGGAGAAAGTCAGGCCCACACAGAGGTCTCATTCGCTGTCTCCAGATTGACAGGCCAGACTCCACCCCTACACTCCCAATCCTGAAACTGACACCAGATTAGGTCACTGTCACAGGGGTTGTTGGTCAGGGTTTACTCCCCACCACCACCACGCCCAGTCATACTTGCCCTCAGACACACCAGTGACCTGGGGCCTGGACTGACCTGCCTGAGACGCGATTCTGGTTTGATGAAGGGGCATACACCTCTCCAGCCCTCCCTCCAGCCCTGCTCTCCAAGGGAACAAAGCCAGCCCAGGTGCTGCCAAGGGCTCTGCCAGCTGCCACCCCTCCTCCCAGGCCCCTCTTTTTTTTAATTTTATTTAAATAAAATTAGCTGACCACTCTGGAGATTGCATGTCCCTTTGGAAAAGGACCTCCTAGAAGGGTGTGACCACTTTTGGGGCCATGTGGAAAAGCGTGTCCCGGGACGTTCCTGGCTGCCCCGAGTGGTGCAGAGCCCTCTGGAAGGGGTTAATGGCATCGTGCTGAAGCTCGGCACGGCAGGGTGTGCCCACGCTGCTGCACCGCGTGCTCACCGGGACTGGCATGTCCTCGTCACAGCCCCGCATCCCCCCGGGCTCAGCTCTGCTCCCCACGAGCCCAGCAGGCAGGCAGGCGGTGGGCTGACTACCCAGTTTCCTCCTGGGCAAGTCGGTGAACGGCAGGGACCGCAGCATTCTCCGTACGGAGCTCACAGCACACAGAAGACAGCGGCGGCTGCCCGTGTGAGGTCTCCCTGCCTGTGAGGGTGGAGGCGGGGCGGGTGTGGGCGTGAGCCTGTGTGGAGGAGGGTGGAGACGGGGCAGCCGTGGGTCTCTGTTGGCATCAGCCGATGAGGGCTGGCAGTGCTCAGCGGGCTGAGGGATTCGGGACCGGGACCGGAGAGGGCCGTGCTCAGGGCTTTGTTCCGGCCTGTTGTGGTCTCTGACTCCGCAGGTGGAGGGTCCTGGCTCCTGTGCAGTGTGCGCTGCTTTGGGTTTCTGTGTGTGGAGCACACACAGAGAGCCCCGAGGGCCGGGGTGGGAGTCGCACGGCTGACCACAGGCCGGCAGTTCGAGCCCACCAGCCGCGCTGTGGGAGAAAGACAAGGCTGCTCCTCCCAGAAAGGCGACTTACAGCCTCAGGAGCCATAGGCGGTACGTCCCTGCCCACAGCCGCTGCTCAGAAGAAGGTTGGTGGTTCAGGTGGAGCCCAGAGGTGCCTTGAAAGCACGTGCTGGCAGCACGCCTCCCAGAGACCAGTCTGGAAGACCCATGGGGCCAGTTCACGCCCAGTAAGCGCTCCTCAGGCGGCCCGTCTTCCCACAGAGTGACGGTCCTGACAGCCCCATGGGAAAGTTTACTCAGGTCCGCGGGGCACAGTTGTCAGCATCAACTTCAGGATAGCGAGTCTGGATGTTTTCCCTCCACCACACTTTGTCGCACTTTCTAAGTTGCAGACGTCCACTTACCAGGCTGTGGATGTGAGCCTGCGCACGTGCTCCAGGACTCTGGGCGTCTGACTGGACGGACAGCTAATGGCAAGGTTGGTGGACTATGCCCAGCAGCCTCTCCGAGGGAGCAAGACGAGGCTGACTGTCTCGGGAACCCACAGGGGCAGTCTCACCCTGCTCTGTAGGCCATGAGGGGTCGGCACCGCGGGGCGGGTAACGGGTCAGACCTGGCCCCAGGATCTCAGTCTTGCGGAGTTCACTGAGGCTGGTCTGGTGGCCCAGCATTCCTGTGGCTGTTCTCAGTGACTGTATCCCGAAGTTGCGAACGAGATGAGTCCTTAGGGATTTGAGGGACCCTTCTCCAAGTCGGGAGTCCCGTCTGTGTGCAGGTGCTGGCCGCTGGGTCCGGTCCTCCGCTCCACCCACGTGTTGATTTATCACCCCCACACCCCATCCCCGCCCCCACCACCCTGTTTCATTTCCTTCTATCCGGCACCGTGGCGCCTGCACAGCTTGAAATGTGAAATGAAGATGATGGAGAAGATGATAATGCCGACTAGGATCGAACATGATATAAACTCTCCAATTAGAAAAAAAAAAATCAACCTGTTACTGCTTGGCTTCTCCCCTGCCTCTCAGCCACTGGTCTGTTTCTCCTGAAGGTGGCCAGGAAGGTGTCCGGCAAGGGGTGCCAACTGGGGAGACGGGATGCCAAGCTGGAACGGTGCTCTGGGGTGGGGGCTGCAGCAGAGCCTCAGAGGAGCCCCTGGGGGCAGGCTGTGGGCCAGCCCGGAGCTCTAGATGGGCAGCCGTGCAGTCCAGCCGCCAATGGGCTGCCTAGACCCCAACCAGGAAGAAGAACAGCGAGATGCCTCGCAGAAGCAAGGCAGGAGAGACTTCCCACGTACCTCGTCCCTGGAGAAGGACACCAGGCGTGGCAGAGTAGAGGGTCGGAGGAGGAGAGGAGCGTCCCTAATGAGATCGCCCCATGCAGTGACTGCAACAATGGGCTCAAACGTGGGGTTGGTTTGCCGTGCCCGTGGTTGCCATGGGTGGGCTGCTGCGGGGGGTCAGAACAGAGTGGACAGCATGCGCCAACCAAGCCCACCACCTCCACTGAGTCCGTTCCAGCCTGCAGTCACCCTGTGTCTGCCTCTTTGGAGCGGACAGCCCCAGCCTTCTCCCAAGGAGCAGCTGCTGGGCTTGAACCGGCCCTGTTGGTGTCCCAGGCCTGGTTCCCGGGAAGTGTGCTGCCAGCACTTTCTTTCAAGGCACCTGGGGGCTTGCTCGATGTGAACCACCTGCCTTCTGGACAGTAACTGTGGGCCCGGCTGCGCCTTCCCTAGAACGGGACAGCCTCTCGCTGGCATTTCTGCTGGCCGCTCTGCCCTCCGGGCCCCTCTTGTCCTGGAATTCTGGGTTTGGATGTTGTCTGGCCACCACAAAGGCACTGTGAGGGGCCAGGCCACTCTTGTCAGCCAGGAAGAGACCTTTAATGGAGGGACAGAAGCTGTAGGGTCAGTGTAGTCCCTAGGGGAGGGACAGAAGTTGTAGAGTCGGGGTAACCCCTAGGGGAGGGACAGAAGCTATAGGGTCAGTGTAGTCCCTAGGGAAAGGGACAGAAGCTGTAGAGTCGGGGTAACCCCTAGGGGAGGGACAGAAGCTGTAGAGTCGGGGTAACCCCTAGGGGAGGGACAGAAGTGTAGGGTTGGGGTAACCTGCTGTGGCAGCTCCTGAGGCAGGCCAGGGTCCCATCAATCTTGACAGCCTTTTGACTTTGCGTATGTAGAACCTTAAAATTGGTTTTCCCTTCCTACCCCACCTTCCCTCCACCCTCTGGTATTGCCACTCTCACCACTGGTCTTAAAGGGATCATTTGTCCTAGCTTCCCATTGTTTCCTGTTCCCATCTGTACCAGTGTACAACCTCTGGTCTAGCTGGATCTGTCAGATAGAATTGGGATCATGATGGGGTGGGAGGAAGCATTTAAGACCTAGAAGAAAGCGGTATGTTTCTCTGTTGCTACACTGTACCCTGACTGGCACGCCTCCTTCCTGCAATCCTTCTGTAAGGGGATGTCCTGTTACCTACAGATGGGCTTTGGGTCCCCAGTCTGCACTTCCCCTCATCTATAATGATATATATGTATATTTTGTTTCTTGATGCCTGATAACTGCTCCCTTCAATACCTCATGGTCACACGGGCTGGTGTGCTTCCCTGTGGGCTTTGTTGCTTCTCAGCTAGATGGCCGCTTGTTTATCTTCCAACCTTTAAGATCCCAGCTGCTATATCTTTTGATAACCGAGAACCATCAGCTTTCTTCACCACATTTACTTATGCACACATCTGTGTTCAGGACAGATGTCGGGAAGGTGGGCATCATGGAATGCCTGTTTACTAGAGCAGTGTTCTTGGATTGAGGGAGTACTTGAGTGGAGGCCCAGTCTTCGGGGTGTCTCTCTACTGATGAGCTTGATGAGGGCCTCAGCCTCGCTTGTGGGGTGTGCCATAGACGGTGGCCGTTGCGTCCCTAAGAGGTGGATGTCCAGATGGAGGAGAGCGTCAGCACCTTGGACGATTGTGGGAGCCTTCCCGATGTGGTCCGTCCCCTCCGCAGTCTGCCCCGCAGGGTCCTCCAGCACAGGGAGCAGGCAGGATGCTGCTCCGGGAGGGGAGGGGAGGGAAGGGGGCTTGCTCATGGGACCTGCCCCTCACCTCTGACGGGGCACCGGAACAGTAGCCATCACAAGGCCCCATGGGGATGACGTCCTTCAGGACCTGGTCACTGACTGACCATAGGGGTCAGACACCTACACACAGACCGGGCTTCAAACCTCTCCCTCTCCTGAATCTCTATCCCAGTGGCCTTGGGCAAGTGGCCTGCTTCTGACCACTGTTGATGGTGCCAGCTCCAGGGTGAGGGTGTGGGGGGCCTGGTGTTCAGAACCCCCGGGGGCACCAATGTCACAAGTTCAGGGGCTAGGCGCCAACTTGGTAGCTGGATCACGCCCAGAGGCACCCTTGGGCAGGCCCTTGAAGCCCCCAGGAGCAAGTCCATTCTGTACACAGACAGGGCACCCCTTGAGCAGCACAGAGGCCCCCCAGGCCATTCATTGTCAAGGAGGAGAAGGCTGGGAAGCCCAGGGATGGGGCTTCCTGGAGCGGATGCTGCCCTGGGAATGTCGGGCCTCTCAGGACTGTGACAGGAGAGCCCCAGATTTTTGGTTCTCTCTTAGTATCTCTCTGCCGCTGTCATGATCTCCGGGACTCCTGCCTGCCTCCTCCTCAGATGTGAGCCAGGCGTCTGCAGGGAGGGCTCCCGTCCTGCCCTGTCCTGTCCCCTCCAGGAAGGATGGCTCTGGGCGGCTGGCCCACCTGTCCTCTGGAGCCGACAGAACCGCAGTCTGATGGACACCCCCCCCAATACCGTTCAAACACCAGCCTCCCCATTATCGCTTGTGCCCCGATGGAAGTTCAGTTTAATTACAGGCAGCTAGTCCTTTTCCATCCAGCTCCTCCTCAGTTTGTATTTAAATGTCATTGGGCCCACTTTTGAGGGGAGATGCTCAGAGAGAATCGGATTGAGCTGGTATTAAAATAAAAAAAAAAAAAGCCCGTTCTTTTTCTGTTGACCCCCACCCCCTCCTTTCCCCACAGCGCCTCCAAAAAAAAATCACAGCACCTATTTTTAGCGCCAACTCTTTGACGGTTATTGTCACATTTGGCCATAAAATTAAACATGAAAATTGGCATTCCATAACAGTATTAATTTTATGAACACCGACTCATCAAAGAGGAACAGAACCCAGGAGGGGCGGGGGTGGGGGTGGGGGCCCAGCGGAGCGGCTCTGAGCGCCCTGGGCTGAGACTCTGGCTGGAAGGGAAGGGGAGTGGTGGGACAGACACCGACCATGACAGTTGCTGCCGCCCCCAGGCTGAGCACGGGGTGTGTGTGGCTGTGTGTCTGTGGAACCCCCTCCCTCCGCCCCAGTCTAGTGAGTGTTCACCACATCTTGCAACACGGGGTTAGCTGTCCCGAGCGGTCAATGAGCAAAGCCAACTCAAGGGCTTTTCAAGTGGGCAGTGCCAGGCTGCCATGGACAGAAGACATGCGTCCCTGGTCGGCACTGGGCCAACCAGTGCTGTCCTCACAGAGGGCGGGGCAGCACCAGGCCGGCTCCTGGCGGGGGTGGGGTGGGGTAGCCCCTGATGGCCACGGCCGCTGCTTTGACCGTGGCATGCCTCAGGCGACAGAGCCCACTGCCTGGTCACGGGGCGGCTGGAGACTCTGACTGACTGGGGAACCAGGTGGCAGCCTTGCCCTCCACAGAGGCAGGGCGGTCCCTGTGTGTGTGGACCGGGGACGGTGTGGATCAGAGAGAGATCACTAGTTCACAGCCCCCGCTTAGGGTCCTGGAGGGAGGAATCAGGCTGGTTGGTGCCCCCATCAGCGAGGGGCAGCCACACGGGGAGGGGCTCTGGCAGGAGGAAAGGGCCCAGTTCCTTATAGCCCAGGCTGGTCTCCCCTTGCAGACAGGGCTGCCCAGGTGGCAGCAGTTCCTGAGTGTGGCCCTGCCTACACCAGCCGCAGACCTTTGGCTCCTGCCCCCTGTCTCTGGCCTTCTCTGAAAGGTGAACTTGCTTGGTCCCTTGGGGTCACCAGGCGAAGCAGTCACATCGGGGGCTCATTAACACTCGGGCCATGCTGGCCCCCTCTGCAGGGACAGTTCACGTTGGCATCGGTCACCTTGAGCCAGCGGAAGGGCACGGGGCTTTGCTGGTCATCTCGGAGCCCAGGGGCCCCCAGGTTGGCTGCTCCCCGGGAGAGAGCTGAAGCTGTGCCCCCCGGTAACGGTGAGTATCTTGGGTCCCTGACAGTCAGAATCCACCCCTGGCCCAGGTCAGGTCGGTCCCTCCGCTGGGGAGAAAGAGGAAGAGTGCATGGGTGCTCAGAACAGTGTCAGTCTGGGGTGCCCAGCACTGCCAGTGGACACACAGGGCCTGGTTCACCAGTGGGCAAGGGGCAGGGAGGGCCTCCCGCACAGGAGGGGGTCCTTCTGAGGGGGAGCTTGGTGTCCAGTGTCAGCCCCCCACGTTTGCTCCCATGCCAGGAACGCCACACCAGGGCCTGTCCGGAGAGAAACGTAAGCGCACAGATGTTCACCACACCCTTTTTAAAGCCCCACTTGTTACATTGTCCGCGGGAAAGCTCTGAGAATCAAGACAGGAGGTTGTCATCGGGCTGGGCCTCTGCCTCCTCCTCCTCCTCCTCTCTCCTTGATCTCTTGTAAGATGAGCGCTCACTCCAGGGAACCTACCCCCCCCCCCATCCCTTATAGGTGAGGCCTGCGAACAGGGAAAGGGTGTTGGATCCCACCCTCATCTCCTAACCATTGATCTACTGACCCCATCAGCGGGGAATGATGACATCGTCATGTAATTGCCCCGTTGGCATTTGGTTTGCCTGTTTGGGCAGGGGTGGGGGTGGGAGTGAGGGGGGGACACAACCCGACCCCTCGCACATCCTCAGGAAGCTGTGAATGTGTGAGACCCAGACTACGCTGAGTTTCTGCCCCCCTGCTTTCTGCGGGAAGCTGATCAGCTTTTAGAATCAGAACAGAGCAGCGGATAGAATATTCTAAAGTCTCTCGGGCACAGCGCACGCTCAGGAACCCTCCTCCTTGTCCGACCTTGGGCGGCCCAGCCCCCAGCACCTTGCTTCCTGCCCCCATTCCAACCCCGGCTGCTGTGGCTTGATGGGCAGCCCATGGCTCCCCCGCACCCCCACACACCCTCCTCCTCTTTGGACTGAGTCTTGTGCTTCTGCACTGTAAACACCAGTCCCTCTGCCCTCCTGCTTGGCAAAGGGCAGGTCCCCCAAGGCCAATTAACGCATCCCGGTCCTCTGGAAACACAGCCTGTGCCCAGGCCTCATGAAGGCCCAGGTGTTTGCACCCATAGATTGGCTCTTGGCCACTTTTCACTGGGGAGTCCCTGACACAAGAAATGAAATAACACTTCCCCCCTCCAGTACCCCCCTCCACTCCCCTGCCCTGTGTCACACACCCTCATGGTATGCCCGCTGCATCGGGCCCATCCGCTTGCTCCAGGAAATTCGGAATAAGGTGCTGTCAATCAGTCCACCTGGACTCACGGGCTTCCTGGGGCAGCTCCCACGTCCTTGAGCCTGACAGCTGGGGCACCATGGGGCAGGCACAGAGCCAGTGTGCCGAGAGAGAGAGAGAGAGAGAGAGAGAGAGAGAGAGAGAGAGAGAGAGAGAGATATGAGGCCATCTGGAGACCCTGTAGGGCGGCCCTCGTTGGGTTTCCAGCGTCCCTGTGAGTCAGAATGGACCAGTGCCCGGGGCCTTGGGTTTTGGTTTGGGGCCAACGTCCAAGTCTTTGGAAAAGGCCCATGGTCTTTCTTGTGCATGCGCATGCGTGCGCGTGTGTGCAGTGTGTGTGTGTGTGTAGTGTGTGTGCGTGGTGTGTGTAGTGTGTGTAGTATGCACATGCATGCACATGTGTGTAGTGGGTGTGACCCAAACGGTGCGAGTGTCAAGGCCCCCTCTTCTCATCACACAGAGAAGAAGCGGGTCTCTCCTGAGTGGACCCTGTTGTGCTCCTACCCTGGTTTTTCCTGTGCAATTTTAGCAGTTTGTCATGGATGGGGTGAAGCTTCGTGCGCCGAGTCAGTCCCTTCTCCCTCCAGCACCCTTAGTCTGGTGTCACTGACCGCAGTGTCTGGGCTGGGCCATCCCTCATCCCCTTTCCTGCCATGGTTCCAGACCCTGTTCTCCCCACTCCCTATGCATCCGGTCTGTGCCCAGGGTGGCCCCCTCATCTCGCATGGTCTCCCGGTGGATCCGCTCTGAGCTGTGGGGGAGCTGTGGGCATGAGCTCAGACCCCAACCCGAGGGTGCCTGAAGGCCCCAGGCTTGAGCTCCCACCATCATAGGCCAGCCCAGGAGCCTGGCCTCAGTGTGTGGAGTTTGAGTTCCTCCTGCTCCTCTGGGGCCCCTTGCAGAGCGGTCGGTGACGGTGGCCAGGTACCAGCTGGGTCTCTGGTCACAGGGGTGGACACCGATGCCCTCGTGGCCCATGCGCCACCGCGGGTGCCCTGCGGCTCGAGCTTCCCTCACTCCTGTCCTGCAGACTCAGTGGCCAAGAGCTATGGAAAGAGCCTCTTCTTTGTGGGCTCTGTTGTGCCAGGCGACCTTGGTGATCCCCCAGGACTGTGAGCCCCCAGGCCCACTGAGTGTTCCTCAGGGCGCCGCAGTGGACCCCATGGGTGGGTGGAAGAGGTGGGCATCTGCCCGGCCGAAGGAGATGCTGCTGCTGTCCGGGCAGACAGGCCGTCCCCGAGGCCCATGGCCAGGGCACGGTGAGTGTGCGCCTGGGTGGGGGCGTCAGGGCTGGTGTGCAGGCCCCTGTTCCTGCGTCCACCTGACATTTCTGGGATCAAACGCATGTGCCGAGCATGGCTCTCGGCCCGGGGCACCTCAAGGCTCTCCCATAGGGAAGGTAGGAAATGAGCAACTCCAGAAATGACGGTTCCTGATGGATGCCGGGACAACGGGGAAGGGAGGGTGTTGGGGACAGAGCTGGCATTGCCTGGCTGCCGGAGCACCCGCGGCCCCCCGCCTTCCCCCCGCAGGCAGGGAGATCCTGGTGCATTCTGGAATCCGTCAGACGGTCACCAGGGTGGACACAGTACGGCAGGGAGGCAGGCCATGGAGACCTGAAGGGGGAGTGGGCAGCGTGTGGACTGAGCTGTGGGCCCCCAGAGAGATGCCCCCTCCCCTCCTACCACGATTCTCCAAACCCCATCTCCCTGTCATCATTGTCGTTGCTGTCGAGGCAGTACTGGGGTGCCCGAGACTGTCGCTGTGGGCGGCAGCAGAAAACCCCGTCTTTCTCCCAAGGAGGAACTGCCGGTGATTTGAACCTCTGATGTGCGGATGGGTGCCCGCATGTGACCAGACACCCTGGCCTCCTTCCCCTGGAGCCTGGGCTGGGGCCCTGAGTTCAGACTTCTGTGAAGCCATAGCTGGGTGAGACCCTCGGTGTGGGGGAGCCGAGACAGGCAGGCTGGGTGCCCTCCACACAGGCACTGGGGGAGACCGCTTTCACCCCCAGAGAGGAGAGTGCAGTAGGGAGGTGGATGGCAGGTTTGTGTGGGGCGAGGGCTGGTGGGAAGATGACCATGGGGTTCAGGGACCACCTGGACGACCTGAGTTTTCAAAAGGGTTCCCAGAGCCCAGATGGGTCCGTGTCTGAGGCCCATTGGGCCATGCCCCTCTCGTCCTACTGCAGGGTGGCATTTCCATCTTGGGTGGACAGGGTGTTCTTGGGGGCTTGTATCTCTGTCTGCTCCATTTCCAAACCGTGGGCACCTGCCCAGCCCTGGGCAGCACCTCCTGAAAGTCAGCGACCTTGCCCGGCTGGAGCGGAGCTGTGTGAAGGACCCCTCAAGACACCATGTCCTGCACCGCTGCCCGCAGCCAGCTGACCAGCCCCTTGTGTTTCTCCCTTCTCTTAGGATGGCCATTCAAGTGGACAAGTTCAACTTCAAGAGTCTCCCCGAGTCCCCCGGGGAGAAGGGGCAGTTTGCAAACCCCAAACAGCTGGAGGAGGAGAGGCAGGAAGCCCGCGGGATGGAGATCAACAGCAAGCTGGACATCCGCTGGACGATCATATCCTTGTCGTGGGGCCCGGGGCACCAGGAAGGCATGATGCCATGTGCCCACAGAAAGTTCCGGGGGCTGTGGGGGGAGGCGGGAGCCAAACTAGTGGGCATCCCCTTGCCCCAGTGAACCATCCGCCTGGCAGGGGGGACAGGTCTGGAGGAGCTGTCCCTGCCCATGTCTGGGCACCTGGGTTTCAGTCGGGTTAATGACAGGCGCTGATGGCCGTCTCTCCACTCTCACCTGGGAGCTGCTACCTGGGAAGTGGAATCCACCTGTACCACTGACTGGGGCGGATGTGACTGACCCTGCTCTGGGCCTCCAAAGAGGCCTGTCTTCTAGCAAGTGAGGGTGATGGAGGGACGGAGAGAATGAATAAACAAGTGAATGCATGAGTGAGTGAGTGCTCATATGAGTGAGTGAGTGGATGAAGGATGAAGGGTGAGTAACTGGATGAATGGGTGAGTAAATGAGTGAACAGATGATTGAGTGAGTGGATGAGTGAGTGAGTGAATGGATGAACAAGTGAAAGTGGATGAGTAGGTAAGTGAGTGAGTGGGTAAGTGAGTGGATGAATGGGTGAATGAGTAAGTGAGTGGATGAGTGGGTGAGTGAGTGGGTGAATGGGTGAGTAGGTGAGTGGATGGGTGAGTAGGTGAATGGGTGAGTGGGTGAATGGGTGAGTGTGTGAATGGGTGAGTGGATGAGTGGATAAATGGGTGAGTGAGTGGGTGAATGGGTGAGTAGGTGAATGGGCAAGTGAGTGAATGGGTGAATAGGTGAGTGAATGGGTGAATAGGTAAGTGGATGGATGGGTGAGTGGATAGATGGGTAAGCGAGTGAGTGAATGGGTGAGTGGATGGATGGCTGAGTGAGTGAGTAGGTGAATGGGTAAGTGGGTGAATAGGTGAGTGGATGGGTGAGTGAGTGGGTGGGTGGATGGATGGGTGAATGAGTGAGTAGGTGAATGGGTAAGTGGGTGAGTAGGTGAGTGAGTGGGTGAATGGGTGAGTGGATGGGTGAATGGGTGCATAGATGGGTGAGTGAGTGGGTGAATGGGTAAGTGGGTGAACAGGTGAGTAGATGGATGGGTGAGTGGGTGTGAGTGAGTGGGTGAATGGGTAAGTGGGTGAATGGGTAAGTGGGTGAGTGGGTGAGTGGGTGAATAGGTGGGTGAGTGGATGAGTGAGTGAGTTAGTCTCTGAGTGAGTGGGTGAGGGAGTGCAGGCTCTGTCGAGAGTCCAGGCTGCCGCTCACTTGTGGTTGAGCAGGACACACAGAGACTCCTCCTGCCCAGGTCTATAGGAGCAGAGAAGGGCAGCTTTCTCTGCAGATTTTCAGGCTATGGCACCTGGAGCGGGTCTAAGGGGTCAGGAGTACGACTGTGTCAAGCCCTGGGTGGGCTCAGAGGAGGACATCACTCGTGGGGGCAGCTGCAGGTAGCTTTGCAGAAAGGCTTTTGAAGGACCAGGGGAAACTGGCTGAAGTGTCCATGGCTTCAATCCACCCAGGGCTGCCTCCGGTCTAGGCAGACCAGAATGTTCCTCTTCCAGACAAGAAGTCCCTCAAATACTCCCAATGAGGCACCTCACAGGCCAAGTGCCCCTGGCACTTGGCAAGTCTCTGGTCACTATTTGTGATGTGAGTTATCAGGTGACAATAGGCAACAAGGTTGTCACCCACCCCTGGGGCAGGTGTGTGTGTGTGTGTGTGTATGTGTAGGCTAGAAGCATGGATACCCCAAAACATCAGAGGCACATTTGGGATGCTGCTTTGTGAGATCAGGAGCATGCTGCTGGCCAGTTCTGTCTCCGGTGGCAACCCTGGGACAGTGAAGCGTGGGGACACTAGCTGAGATGGTGGTGGCCGTGCAAAGGACTGAAAACAGGGCCTGGTGGCCCTGATTGGGCAAGCCCCTACCCTGAAGGACCTTCAGAGCAGCTCTGCCCGGACATAGGGCCACCAGGAGTTGGCAGTGCCCGGATGGCCCTTGCCTTGGGCAGCTCAGCATATCAAAACCATCAGGACACCGGCAGACGGCCCTGTGCTGAGCTCTGTGGACACGCCTGCCTTCTCGCTCCCTGTTGTACGAGTGCCCACAGCCTTGAACTCCCTGGCGAAGAGCAGAGGGCAGCTTCCCTTCACCCCAGGGGTGCCAAGCAGGCCAATTTTGGTGACAGTGCCCAGAAGGATCTGCCCACATGTGGAGTGCCCATTCTCTCACAAGTCCTTGGAGAGGCGGGCCAGATTCTCTTGGGCCTGAAAGAAGGACCTTGTCTCAGGCCCAGGAACCGTGTCTCCAGGGCTGAGGCCTCCTTGGAGCTTAGGCAGCCACACCAGCACTGCTCTGAGCAGGCCCGCTCTCAGCCCTGCACCAGTCGGTGCTCTCTCAGCTAGTTGGGTCAGCATTCCCCGGAGGAGGCACTGGTGTCCCCAGAGGTGGACCAGCCCAGATGGGCACTCTCCAGACGGCTCCCCACAGACTGCAAGTGTCCCCCTGCCCAGGAGCACTGCTGGGGACGAGCACCTCACACCCCGGGGGCTCTGAAAGCCCAAGGTGCACATGAGAAGGCAGAGCCTCGCAGAGCGGCTTGTAGATCCCTGAAAGCCGGCTCTCCATGAGTGTAGTTTCTGCTTATGAAGTTCCCCATCCATCCGAGCTGAAGCGGGCTGGCCTCAGCTGCCGCACCCGGAGCGAATCCCTTGGAGCTGGTGTGTGGGCGCTGAGTGGAAGCATGCCCTTCTTAGAGCACCCACCGGGGACCCCCAGAGGCGGCACACCCCA
>PVJH01040862.1:0-15433 GCA_004026705.1 Nesogale talazaci
CTCCGGGAGGGGACGGGGGTGGGGGGAGTGGGGGAACTGAGGGTTAAGAAAGGTACTCGGAGGAAGGCGGGACGGCTGGGTCCGGGACGGGAGGGATGTGGGCGGGGCCCGGGTTGGAGGAGAAGGGGGGTGTCCCTGGGAAGGAGCAGGGCGCGCGCGGTTGGGGCGGGGACCAAGGCCAGGAGGGTGTCCCCTACCTACCGACCGGCCCCGTGGGCACCTGCAGGCGCACAACTGGGTCTCCACCAGGGGCCCTCGGCGGGGCGGGGCGGGGCCGGCCCCGAGCACGTGACGCCCGGCCGGCGCCCCGCCTCCGGCGCGTGCGCGCTCCGACACCCCATTGTTGGGCCGCGGCGCGACGTCACGCGGGGCGGGGCCTGGGCGGGGCGCGGGGAGGCGGGCGGGCGGGAGGAGGGAAGGAGCTCCCGCCGCCGCCGCGCCCGGGCCCGGCCCGCAGCCCCGCCGCCGCCTCCAGGAGCAGAGAGTCGCCGCGCAGACCCGCCCCCGGCCGCCGCCCGCGCCCCCCCCCCGCTGGATGCCGGCGGCCGGCGGGCGCGCTCGCACAGGCGGAGGGCGGCCGGGGCGCGGGCGGCGGGGCCCGGGGCGGCCGGAGCGGCAGCAGCGCGCGCCTGAGCGCTAGCCGGCCATGCCCGGCTCCGTCCACCCGCCCGACGGCGACGAGGGCGCGGCGGGGCCCGGGGGGGCGGCCGGCGGAGACCCCAGCCCGGGCCCCGAGGAGGCCGCGCCTCGGCCGCCGCCCGAGCCCGACGACGCGGCCGCCGCCGCCGCCGCCGCCGCGCTGCGCCTGGCGCTCGGCCAGCTGTCCCTGCTGGGGCTGGGGGCCGCGGGCCACGAGGACGATGACGAGGGGGCGGGCGGGGGCGACGGCGGCGCGGGCGGCGCGGACGGCGGGGCCGCCCTGGACCCCACGCCCCCCGACGGACCCGAGCCGGGCGCGCCCCTGGCCGCGGGCCCCGCGGGGGCCCCGGGGCCGCTGCAGCTGCTGGAGCCGGACGTGAGCCCGCCGCCGCCGCCGCGGCCGTCGCCGCCCGACGTGTTCGCCGGCTTCGCGCCGCTGCCGGGCGCGCTGGGCCCCGCGCCGCTGCTGGCCGAGCAGATGAGCGTGATCGGCAACCGCAAGAAGAGCGTGAACATGACCGAGTGCGTCCCGGTGCCCAGCTCGGAGCACGTCGCGGAGATCGTCGGCCGCCAGGGTGAGTGCCGTCGGGCCCAGCCCTGCCCGCCGCCGCCGCCGCCGCGCGCGCCACCGGCCCGGCGGACACGCCCCGGCCTGCCCGTCCGCCCGCCCGCCCGCCCGCCTGCCCGGCGCGGCGGGCGCCTTTGTGCCTTTGTCCTGCGGCCGGCCCCGGGCAGAGCCGGCACGGCCCGCGCTCCTCCCTCTGTCCCTCCCCTCTGCGCCGCCGCCGCCGCTGCCGCCGCCGCCGCCTTTGTCTGCGGAGCCGCCCAAGCCCTTGTGGGACCTGGGCTCCCCGGGGCCAAGGGGCCCTGGTGGTGGCCGCGCCGTGCCCACAGCTGCCACGGGCTGGTCTTTGGGGGTCGCGACTAATGGCTGCACAAAGAGGGGGTCCGCGTCCACGGCCGGCCTGGGGGCCTTGACGGGGGTGGGGCAGTTCAGCAGACCCCACGGAGAGCTGGAGGACCGGCTAGCGACTTGGGCGCGGGAGAAGGAGCCCGCCACAGAAACTGGGGTGCATCAGCAGATCACCCCTGTGGCCACCCCATTGTTCCCTTTGTTAGGGCGGCGGGCCGAGTTTTGCCGGGTGACATCAAGCCAGCCGCTGCTCATTGGCCCTGGAGGGCGGTGGGTAGTGCTGGGTCCAGCAGGCACGCACACACCCACCTGCCCCCAGCCAACTTCTCCTGGGTCATTCCACCCACCGCCTGCCCCCTTGTGCCTCCCCCTTGTTCTGCACTTTGGGGTGGGGGCGGCTGGCCACTGCTGACCACCGAGCCACTATGAGGGTGGGTGGGGGGCTTCAGTGGAAAGGTCACCTGTCACCCTTGGTATAGGCAGGGGATCCCAGGGTGAACTGGCGGCCCTTCCCCGTGGCAGGTGGGTGGGGCAGTGTCATCAACCAGCCCTGCCCTCAGGGATGCTGGTGGGGCCACCCTGGAGACCTGTGGACACAGGAGGACCCCCACGAGGGGGACAGGCCATTCTCAGCCTTGCTGGCTGTCTCAGAGGCATCACTGCATGCCCCTGGGTAGCCCGGTCATCCCCTGGAATGAGCTTGCTTATCCCTAAGTGTTTCTGATTTGGGTGTGATTGTGTGTGACCCAATTCCTGAGGGTCCTTTGAGATGCACTGGGCGCAGGGCCTGACCTGTGGGCCAGCTGTGAACCCAATTGTCCAGGGTGAGCCCCGTGTGTGTCACCAGGCTGACTGGCCGCTGGCCAAGGGCAGACCCAGGGGATGCATCGGACCCTCTGGAGCTCACCCTGCCGGCTAAGGTGACCCTGTGACCCCGGTGCCTGAGACGCAGGGCCTCCCTCAGGGTGTTTGAGGTGCTGTCCCGGGAGGTCGTGCAGCTGCCCAAGCAGGTCAGCACCTCCTGCTGCACAACTAGCTCTAGCTCCGGCTTCCCCACCCAGCCCTCCAGACATCTCGTGTTCAGCCCGGTCACCACCACACACCCCCTCAGGGGCTCCACCCGAGGGAGGGTCGTTCTCCCTCTTCCTCGTGGCTCCTAGGGGCTTGGGGTACACCCACCTGAAACCGGGTCACAGCCTCTTAGACTTTCCCTCGAAACGGCAAGCCCTTGGGGCCGGGGGCGGGGGAGGGGGTGCGGATGACCTAGTAGAAAGGGCATCCCAGCAGGTGGAATGTCTGCACTGGGACCCCCGCTGGCATGACCCGCGCTTCACAACCCGTTTCCGCTCAAGCTTGGGTGCGCACCCACTCACTGTCCCTGCTGAAGGCCCACGGCGTGCTGGGCCCCCTGGCAGACTCCCGCACGCCCAGCCAGATCCTGCCGCCGCTGCCCCAGGCCGGGGTGCCCACCCTAATTTCCCTCGCTCTCTGCCCATGCAGTGGGAGGCTGGGTGGGTCGGGGAAGAACTTTATTTCCACACTGGAGTTGTGCAGCAGCTGAGAACACCCATTTCCCAGGCAGGCACCAGGAGGGTCCCCACAGCCAGTCTGAGGTCGCCTGGGAGGCCGGCTGCCTGTGCCTGTGCCCTGAGGCTCTCCTCTCTCTCCTCCAGCGCCCAGGGCTGGTCATGACCTGGGTCCACAGCACCTTACCTCGAGCCTGCTGGCTCAACTGCTTGGGAGCCCATACCAACCCATAGGACAGGGTAGAAGGGTCCCTGTGTGTGGGGTCAGCAGTTTGAACCCACCAGCCAGTCCATAGGAGGAAGAGGAGGTTTTCTGTTCCTATAAAGCAACAGTCTTGGAAACCCACAGGAGCTGTGAGGCAGCTTCCACTCAATGGCGGCAGCAAGCTGGCTGTGTGCAGGGAGTTTGCGTGCAGGGAGCGTGTGGAGTTGATGGGTCCAAGCCAGGTGACAGGACCTTCTCACTTTGTGGCCGTTGAAGACGTGCCCATCATAGCACACACCCGGTGACCCACAGCAGTTCTCGGAGCCCCGCGCCCATCCTCACCCTCTTGACTGAGCTGGTGTTCCCCAGTGGCTGTGAGCTCACAGCCCCTCAGCTTCCGTCCTGCTCCCTGACCCGGCCTTCAGAGGAACCCTGGCAGCCCACTGAGTTAACAGGAGGTCCCGGTGAGTGGGAGCCGGGCCGGGGGGCAGAGGCGGGTCCATCTCATGCTTGGTGGTACCTTGGCAGGGGCGTATGGACTCTTGTCGGCTCCAGGTGTGCGGTGCAAAACTATCCTCCCCCCCCCCTCCCCCCAGCCCTCCAGCCTCCCACTGCCCCAGGGATTTCAAGAGCCTGAAGTTTTAGGACGTCAGAGTCCAGCCCTTCCCTGCCATCCCTCCGGGTGGACTCGGCAGCGGCCAAGCTTTTGATGAGAGGGTCGCCTCGAGGCGACAGGCAGGGTATCCTGAGGGCGGTGAGACCCTGTAGGGAGTCCTGGCCGTGGAACGTGGTGCATTTGTCAAAATCCACACTGGGGGCTGGGTAGGGGGGGGGGGTGTGCCTCTGGTGGCACCGTGGGCTGGAGGTGATGTGAGGCTGCTAGCCACATGGTGCCGTCGTTCAAGCTCCTGGCAAGAAAGATGAGACTGCCTGCTCCGCCCCCCACCACTCCAGATTCAGGCCAACTCCAGACTCATGCCACCCCGTTGATGCCCACCAGAGCCAACCTACCGGTTTTGAACTACTGGCATCTGGGTAGCCCATTAGGCCGCAGCCTTGGAGATCCGGTGGGGCTCTAGGTGTTGGGTCCCACTTGACAGCAGTGGGTGGGAATGCCTTCGGGCAGAGGACTGGGGGTAAACTGAGGCTGGTGTGGGGCTGGGCAAGTGGACTGTGGGGGCCGGGCCCAGCCCGCTGACCTGGCGTCCCCCCCACCCACAGGCTGCAAGATCAAGGCCCTGCGTGCCAAGACCAACACCTACATCAAGACGCCCGTACGCGGTGAGGAGCCCGTCTTCATCGTCACGGGCCGCAAGGAGGACGTGGAGCTGGCCAAGCGCGAGATCCTGTCGGCCGCCGAGCACTTCTCCTTGATCCGCGCCACGCGTGGCAAGGCCGCCGGGCTCCCTGGCACCGCGCAGGGGCCCCCCAACCTGCCGGGCCAGACGACCATCCAGGTGCGCGTGCCTTACCGCGTGGTGGGGCTGGTGGTGGGGCCCAAGGGCGCCACCATCAAGCGCATCCAGCAACGGACGCACACCTACATCGTCACGCCGGGCCGGGACAAGGAGCCCGTGTTCGCCGTCACGGGCATGCCCGAGAACGTGGACCGCGCGCGCGAGGAGATCGAGGCGCACATCACGCTGCGCACGGGCGCCCTCACCGACCCCGGCGCCGACAGCGACTTCCACACCAACGGCACCGACGTCTGCCTGGACCTGCTGGGCGCCAGCGCCGCCGGCCTCTGGGCCAAGGCCCCCAACCCCGCCCGGCGGCCCTCGGCGCCCACGGCCGGCCTGCGCGGGGACCCCGAGGCCTTCTACGCGGCTGGCCGCGCGGGGCCCCCAGCGGCGGACACGGGGCCCGCCAGCCCCTACGGCAGCTCGGGCAACGGAGGCTTCACCTTCGGGGGCGACGGCCCGGGCGCGCCCGCCGCCCCCGAGGACTGCGACCTGGCCTTCGACTTCCTGGCGCTGGACCTGACCGTGCCCACCACGGCCACCATCTGGGCTCCCTTCGAGCGCGCCGCGCCCCTGCCGGCCTTCAGCGCCTGCTCGGCGGTCAACGGGGGCCCGCCGCCCGCCGCCCGCCGCCCCAGCAGGACGGCCACCCCGCGCCACTCGCCCACGCTGCCCGAGCCGCTGGGCGCGCTGCCCTGGCTGCCCCCGCAGGCCCCGCGCGCCGCCGCCGCCGCCGCCGCCTTCTCCAACAGCACGGGCTTCCCGGCCCCGGCCCCGGCCGCCGCGCTGGACTCGGGCGCCTGCGAGAGCGGCCGCAAGCCGGCGGGCCCGGCCCCCCAGGAGTGCGTGGTGTGCGCCGAGGGCCAGGTGATGGCCGCGCTGGTGCCCTGCGGCCACAGCCTCTTCTGCATGGACTGCGCCCTCCGCATCTGCGGCAAGCGGGAGCCCCACTGCCCGGCCTGCCACACGCCCGCCACCCAGGCCATTCATATCTTTTCCTAGCTGGGGGTCGCGGTGCGGCCCGCTGCCCCGCCGGACGGGGAGGGGGGCGGGGGGGGGGCGGGCGGGAGGGGGGCCGGGGCCGGGGCCGGGGTCGGGGACCCACGAGCCTGCTTCCGACCAAGCTTTAACTCCGTCCCAGGCGTGGAGGCTGCGGAACCGCAGGCCGGCTGTGCGACCGAGCTGAACAAATAGCAGTATTGCGTTGATAGGTTAAAATAAAACGAGAGAGGAAGAAGTCCTTTTGCACTTTTTATTTAAGGCCCGCCCCCTGCCCCTACCTCCGCCCCTCCCCCGGGGAGGACCTCTTTTTTTTTTTTTTTTTTTGAAAGAAAAAATAGATTATTCTGCTAAAGTCCCTGTGGGCGTTTTTTTTTTGTTTTTTTTGTACATAGCCGTTTTATGGCCTGACAGCGTGTGTTCTCGAAAAAACAAAAACAAAAGTCCGAGGCATTTGTACACCTTTGGGGGGACCCACCCGGCCCCATTTTGTACATCAGACGCCGGGGCCAGAGGGGACCCAGGGGATAGGGTCCCCCATCCAGAGATTTCTACTTTTTTTTAATTAACCCACACACATCGTTGGTTTCTCTTGTTGGTTTTTTACAATTTTTAAAAAAAAAGATGCTCAGTTTTTATGTTTTGTTGGGGTTTTTATTTTTTGTGTTTGTTTTCATTTTTTACCTCTTGTGTATATGTAGGGAATTTATAGGGAAATACGTACTTTATGGAATAAATTTTAAGAACTAAAATATATTTTATTTTAAATAAAATAACGGACCTTTGATCTTACAGCTAAATCACTGATTATATATTTGCTGAGCCGACTTAAAGGGTGAAAGAAAATTGTATCAAGAGTTTTATTTTTTGACTTCAAAGCCTTCTTAATAAAGTCTTTTTACTACATGTGAGCTGGCGGCCCCCTGAGTGGTCTGTTGGGGTGCGGGAAGCTGGAGAGACCAGGGCAGGGTGGGGACCCCTCTGGCGGGGTTGGGGACTCTCGGGGTTGCAGGAAGGTTGGGGGCCGGGAGCTGTGCTTAGGGTGCTCAGAACCAGGGTGGGAGGTACTCCGAGGTAACATCGAGGGGCCAGCGTACTAGAGGCCGGGTATGGACCCTCAGGGTCCAGAGACGATAGCCCTTGGGTTTGGGATGTGTGCAGCCGGGACCCTGGGAGCCAGGCCCTGTGGTTCCATTGCCAGTCAAGAAGTCGGGGCTCTGCCTGGTTTCTTGCCCAGTGGCTGAAGCGGTAGGCACGGCCTTCCTCCGCCACGGAGAGAAGCCCCTTCCAGGGCCTCCGGGAGACAGGCCCTTGGGGGAAGCCAGGCCAGGCACAGCTGGGGCATCCCCCTGGGGTATTGGACCCTGGTCCCTCACCCTCTCCTGGGGCTGGTTGTAGATAATGCCTGGGGGTAGGGGCAGAGGGTCCACGTGTGGACTGTCAGCAGTCAGCAGAGACCTTCCGGATGGAGGGAGGGCACGCCTGAATGCCGGAGACTTAGGAGTGGGGGGTGGGGTGCTGGAGAAGCTGAGGGGATGAGGTCTGGGAGCTCTCTAGAGAAACAAGCCCGGGTGAAGAGAACCCAGGAGGTGTGTGGTTGGAGCCCACCCAGAGCTGTCTCCGAAGAAACGCAGCCTGCTTCCCCCAAAGCAGCCTTTCCAAACCCACAGAAGCACGAGGTCGCCACGAGTCAGCGGGCAACTTTGCAGGTGTGAGGTGTAGGACAGTATTTGACGCCTGGTTCCTATGGCTGCCTGCAGGATGCACAGCCTGACCGAGAGCCGGCTTGGGAGGGAGGGTGGGCAGGAACAGTGGCGTGCCCAGAAATGGACAGAGGTCTGGTTGGGGTCTATCCCTAAGGGAGCAGAGGCTGTGACCAGCATGGGTGGCAGGCTGGTGACCCCAAAGGCGTCCCTTGCTCCCCTGCAGACTGGGGTCTTGATTGAAGTGGGAGATGTTCCTTGATCAACTGTGTGTGTGTGGGGGGTGACTCATGGGTCACGGGGGCATTATGGGTAGGTCAGAGTCAGGAGACATGGGGATGGGGCAGAGACTAAGATGCTCTGCTTGAACCCTGAAAATGTAGGGAGAGCCATTTGCTACAGTCTGGGGTGTCGCCCACTACCACCCCGTAGGGCAGTGGAGAACCGCACGTTTCCGCGGCTGTTAATCTCTAGGGGGACAGGCAGCCTTGTCTTTCTCCCAAGGAGAAGCTGGTGGACTTGAACCACCGATCTTGTGGCTAACCAACCAACATGTAACCAACCCCCGTCCCCCCACACTCACACCAGGCCCCTTCTCACAACTCACCGTGTTGCCGACGCATAGGGCGCCTACAAGACGGGGTAGTACTGCCCCTGTGGGTTTCCCCAAACTGCAACTCTATGGGAGGAGAAAGCCCGTGGAACAACGGGCGGTTTCGAACTGCGGAACTGTGGTTAGCAACCCAACTTCTAACCACTGCCACCAGGGCTCCTTCAGGGCCCCTTCAAAAGCTGGAAAAGGCCCGCTATGGTTCTGGCCTCCCTGATGGAAGGATTTCGGATCCTGACGGCCGAAGGTAAGGCATTGGATTTGTCGAAGCTGCGGAACGGGAGGCTGCATCCCACCAGCAGGCGGGAGCTGCCTCGGTTCACCCTCTGTCTGGACAAACGTCTGATCCCTGGGCCTGCAGGGAACCGGCAGGATGAGCCAAGGGCACCTCAGGGTGCCGGAGAGTTGGAGACGTGCTAAAGAAAAACCCACCCTCAATATACAACCTACATCAGAGAGGCCCGGGAGCCAGTCCAAAGCGCCCCCACCATCCTGACAATTACAGTCAAACGAACAGAAAATCGTCACTTACTATAAGTATGTCCCATGCAATATGTGGGACAGAGTTCTCTGGAGAAACAAAACCAGGACACTAATGGTCTTATGCAAATAAATTAGTTAATGTACAAAACAGTACAAATGGCTCGGCGCAACTCACTTCCGTGAGACAGCTAATAACACTGGCAGGCCTTCAAGTCTTGAGGGTCACCGCAAAGTTCTTTGTAGAGCAATTCAGGCTGTCTGGTCACAGGTAGCAAACAGCAAGGCAGGTCACCAACAGCCAGATGACATGGTCCGACGGTCCCCAGCCCAAGCAAAGTATACTCCAATAGTGTAGCGCAGCAGGTCTTGAAGGAACCTCAAAGTGCAGAGGCACAGTCCCCGGGTTGGGTGTCCCGCAGGTAGTGTAGCGTGCACACTGAGGTAGAAAACAAGCCAAGGCAGTCGAACGCAGGTCTGACAATCAAAGAGCAAGACACCAGACAGGCAAGGCTCGCTGGGCCATTTCTCTCCACCCTTCAATTAATCCCGCGTGTTCACTGGCCAGGCTGGCACAATAGACCTACCTATACGTGGGACACACTTATGCCAGACATTGAGCTGCTTCTCTGAAATCAAGTGCCATGGAGTCCTATCCTACATTAAGCCTTCATACAGTCCAGCAAGGACCGGAGGGGGCAAGTAGTTCTATTTATTTTTTATTTATTCCCATGTGTTCACTGGCCAGGCTGGCACAATAGACCTACCTGTCACGTGGGACACACTTATGCCAGACATTGAGCTGCTCTTCTGAAATCAAGTGCCATGGGAGTCCTGTTCTATATTAAGCCTTCATGCAGTTCAGCAAGGACCAGAGGGGGCAAGTAGTTCTATTTATTTATTTATTTGGCATCACTACTCTCCGGTGGTGGGAGTAGGAGGCCCAGCCCCACTGCTGGAATTGAACCTCTGTCCCAGTGGGCCACAGTTCCGCGCACAACCACTGCGCCACCAGGGCTCAGCCCAGTTCTTTTTATTGATGTTGGGTGTCCTTGAATTGATTCAGACTTGGAATGTCCTAGGTTTTCCAGGAGCCCTGGTGGCGCAGTGGGTCACATATTGGGCTGCATAACTACAAGGTCAGCAGTTGGAAACTGGCAGCCGCTGCCCAGGAGAAAGAGGAGGCTGTGTCCTGTAATACACAGGGGCAGTTCTACTCTGCCCCATAGGGTCACGGTCAGTAGGGGTGGCCTGGATGGCAGTGAGTTGGGTAGGGTTGGGTACGTCCTCTTGATGAATCCATCAACGATTGGTAATGTCCATGTGCCTACAAGCAAGACTGGCAGCTTGTGACGATTATTCAAATTTACACACCAAGTAAAATAAAATCCTTGACAAATTCAACGCCAAAATTCAGAAAGATCACTTTGCTGATTTTTGATTTTTCGTGGCGTTGATTTCAACTCACAGTGACACTCCCCCTTGCCCCCACCCCACCCCCACCCCCCGCCGTGAAACTGGACCCTGTGGTTTTCTGAAACTAATTCTTTGTGGGAGGGGTCTCTTCTTCCTCCTGAAGAGAAGCTGGTGGTTTGGAACTGCTGACCTTGCAGTCAGCAGCCCAATGTGAAGCCCACTGCGTCCGTCATCTGGGATGGTGCAAAGTTCCCTGTGCAGCAGCAAGGGTCTGTTTTCCTGCCACAGACCTTCTTTGTGTCGGGTAGATTTCAGCCTGAAGAAGTTGGTGGAATTCTTCAGTTTCTCCATCACTGGCTTTAGTGCTTGGTGCATAGATCTGATTAACGGCCGTGTTACCCGACTCCCTTGAAGGCACACTGACAGGACCACAGACAGCATTGTACTGCAAGATGGGCCTTGAGATATCCTTTTGGAAGAATGTCTTGTCATTTCCCTTGAACTTGTCCTTCTTGGCAAATGGATTCCAAATGGCCAACCCCTTTCGGCTCACTTAGGCCTCGATGATCACTCTTTGTGTGGTGGTCATGTATTCGTGATGTCAATTTCACGACTGGGATGTAGGGGTGGAATCCAGCCTGTTAATCTGGAGATAGCATTGAGTAGCCGATAAGGCCTCTATGTGGGCATGGTTTTCTCCTGAGACTTCTGGGAAATCTCGCGGTATTTCCCAATTAAAGGGAGACTTGACTCTCAGTCTCTGAGACGACAAACTACTGACAAGACAAGATGGCAGTGTCCGAGGAACTGGGGGAGCTGGAGAAGCCACATGGTCTTACCCTGATGGAACCAGACCTCTGAAGCTGGAGAAGTCACATGGAGAGCCCTGCCAGTGCTGAGATGCTTCTACTGCCAATGGATACTGCTGATGGACCCTGAGCCCTGGAAGCGAGGAGCCATGGGGAGACCCCTGACAGAGCTGGGACCCTGCACCCACTGGTCTGTGATTTCGTGAGTCAGAAGGAGACTATAGACTGGTATCAGACATATGAGCTAATATCAGACTTATGACTTTGGACTGGACTGGGATGCTTTCTCAATGTTCTACTCCTCTTGTACATAAACCTTTCCCTTATATCCATGTGTGTCTATGAATTTTAAGGGGGCCGTGCGCTGCGGAGAGTGTCTATGAATTTGTTTATCCAGTCTACCTGGACTAATACACATACCATTCTTGCTGATTCCAAATGCCAAAAGGTTCATATTGTGCCTTCCCTTCTGATTACTAATGGACGCTTGCGGCAATTTCTTTTCCTCATGAATCATGTCCCCAAAGCACGCAACGGCCTCAAAAGCTCATCTCTCAGCTACGTCATTCAGGTCAAGGCTCCTTTTGAGAGGCAGCTCTCTTTCCCTGTCTTGTTTTGGGCATCTTCCAACCTGAGGGGGCTCATCTTCTTATACTACACCAGACGAGGTTGGGCAGGTAAGGTTTCCAACCTGAGGGGGCTCATCTTCTTATACTACACCAGACGAGGTTGGGCAGGTAAGGTTTTCAGGGGCTGGTGCCTCAGAAGCAGGCAGCCTCTTCCTTCTTCTATCTGGAAGCTTCATGGGAACCTCTTGGTTACGGCAGACATTACTGGTACCTGAAATACTGAAGGCCTAGCTTCCAATGTCAGCACAGCACACAGGCCGCCATGGCGTGGCAAACTGGCACGTGAGTAGGGGAAAGGTTCTTTGCCACAACCATGCACCTTGGGGGGGGGGGTAAGTCAGTGGGCTTGGGGACTTAAAGCCACAGTCAGGCGGAGCCCCGATGGCGTAGTGGTTGAGTGGGCGGGACTGTGGCCCACAGGCTTGGCAGCACAAATCCAGCAGCAGCTCTCCAGGAACAAGGCTGGGTAGCTCCCAGGACCACCAGACGCCCAACAATAACAACAACAAAAAAGCCACAGTCTTCAGGGACATCTACCAGGTCCAGTGGCATAGCACACCTCATTAAGACAATGCTCTTGGTCCTTCTTGGATAAGGGGTGAACGGGGTCTTAAAAGCGCGTGAGCAACCACCTGAGGTGCAGCTATGGGTCTCTTTTCATCTGGAGCAAAGAAAAGTGAAGAAAAACCAAAGACTCACAGTCACAATTGGACCAAAGGCCTAAAGGACCACATGAACAAAAGCCTCCAGGGGTCTGAGACTAAGAGGGTACTTGGTCACCACTGCTGGTCACTCTGATTGGGATCACAATTGGAAGTCTAGGAGAGAGTGGGCAGTGGGGGGAGGGCGGGCAAAGGAAAAGATCACAAAAGAGACCACACTTACCACAGGTCTGAGAGAGACCCTTTAGCCCAGGGGTCCTCAAACTATGGCCCGAGGGCCACATGTGGCCCGCCGAGGGCATTTATCTGGCCCACCAGGTGTTTTTGGGCCCCGCTGCCTGTCCTGCTTAGCAGCCGGCTCATCCTGGATCCGCAGTGAATTTGTTCAGTTTTTTTTTTTTTATTAACTATAGTTCGGCCCTCCAACAGTCTGAGGGAGAGTGAACTGGCCCGCTGTTTAAGAAGTTTGAGGACTATGAACTTTAAGCATCTTTCAAGACGACGCTAAGGGAGCCTACCCCTAGGAACCGACTTCCAGCCCAACAACAGGCAGCCAGCTCTTTGAAGCGAAGTCAGACCCTGGAGAGGGGCACACGGAACCGGGGGTCCTGGGGGGCAGGTGGGAAGAGTGCTACCGAGAGGATGACAGCCAAGGTCACAAAACGCAACCTGGACGCGCAGAACAGCAAACGCTTACTACAAGCCGCCACTTCGGAGAGCGCCGGGGGGGGGGGACTGCACGCCTCGTGCCCGCCCGTCGGCCCTGCGCATGTCCGGTGGCCCGGAAGTGGATGGTGACCCGGAAGTGGAAGGTCGCGCCTGCGCAGTGGCGGCCCGCGCCCCGCCCCCTTGGGAGTCGCTTCCGCCTCGGTCCCGCGCGGCTCCTTCCCGGGAGAACCGCGGCGCGGGGGGAGGAAGGGGGCGAACGGTGGCCGCCGCCGCTGCTCCCCCGCTCGGTCCGGCCGCTCCGGAGCCGGGGACTCCCCCGGCGCGTGTGCAGGTCAGCGCGGGGAGAGCCCCGAGACCCCGGTCCCCGCGCGCAGGGACGCTGTCCGAGAGTGCCATCGCGGGGAGACGTCGCTGCGGCCCGGACGTTGGAGGCCGTCGCTTGGGCGGATGTACGACCCCACTCGCCCCGACGCCGCTCGGACCGAGGGGGGCAGGGAAGGAAGGCGCCCCGAACCTCTGGTCGGGAGTCACGCGCGAACAGAGGCCCCCGCTGTGCACGGTGCCCCGTCCCCTCACCCCCAGCCTCCCTGCCGGAGTCCACAAGCGTGCACGCGCACCTCCGGGAGCCCCCCAACTGAATAAAGCCACCTCTCCGTTTGTCTGCAACTGGGGGTCCCCTGTTGGACTGCCAACTGCAAGGTTGCCCGTTTGAGACCACCAGCTTCTCCGCCCGAGAGAGCCGAGGCTTTGCACGCCTGTGAGAAGTGACACGACTGGAAACCAACTGGGGCAGGGAGGGCGGCCTTGGCCTGGAACCCCCCCTCGGGGCCAGAATTGGCGGAGTGAGAGAGGGAGAGGGCTTGGAAGTCAGCGTTTGCATCTCTGCACATATGTACGTACGTATGCAGAGTGAGAGCCCTCTTGGGGTTAAGCACGCCCCACCGCCAAGGAATTTCAAAACGGTTTGTCAGAACCATTACGGCCAACCCTGTCTCGTCTGGGTGAGGCGCGATGTGGACGAACAATCCCGCTTTGAGGGGGTGAAGGGTTTGCAGAGATGCCAGCTTCCCCAGGTCTGCAGGAGCTGGGTTTGTAGGCGTGGAGGCTCATGGTTGGACCACCTGTCTGCACACAAGGAGCAAGCACACTGCCGACCAGGAAGTTTGTCCCAGGACAGAGCTGGAGGAGCAGGACCTGTGACTCTTTTTTTCAACAAATTCTGTGGTGGTTATATAGACCTCCGATACCATCAGTAAAGTCCTCTTCAGACTCACGAAACACATGCAGTGAAGCCAAGTGCCGGATGATCACAGGCCAATGGGTGGAAAGCCTTTGGATGAAGTGGCATTGGAGGCACCTCAGCGCTGGCAGGGGTCTCTGTGGCTTCTCCGACTTTAGAGGTTTGCTTGCATCCATGTGGCTTGTCCGGCTCAGAGCATTAGGGTAGTTCCGTGTGTCTTGTCAGTTGCATGATCTCCCAGGAAGAGGCAGAGAGAGAGAAGGGTCCCTGCCTCCAACGAGGAAAATCAGGATTTCTCAGAAGGCCATGCCCACACAAAGGCGTCAATGGCTGTGACCTGATTGACAGGCTAGACTCCAGCCCTACACACTTAATCCTTAAATTCATAGTTATATAACCACCACATACTGGGATAAAAGCTCTGGGCTAACATCAGACTGATGGTCTTGGGCTGGACTGGGTTGGGATGTTTTCTTAATGTACCGTTACCTTTTATATAAAACCCCCTCTTGGGCTGAGCCCTGGTGGTGTAGTGGTTGTGCGCGGGACTGCGGCCCACTGGGATGGAGGTTCAATTCCAGCTCCCAGGAGCAAAGGCTGAGCCTCCTCCTCCCACCACCTGAGGGCAGTGATGCAAAAAACAACCCTCTTACAGACATATGAGTGTCTCCATGAGTTTGTTTCTCTCTTCTACGTAGACTCATACACCCTGCCTTCATCCCACCCTTCCTCTGTTTCAGGTTCCAGGCTCACCATGGTGAGAACCACCCAGTCTGGGCACCTGGGGACTGATCAGGATAACCGTGCCCCTCCATGTAGACGGAAATAAGGCTGCCCAAGACTGCGACTGGCTGTGTGGACTGGCTTCCACTGGCCACCTGATTTAATCGGTGTGCGGGGTGGACAGAGGACCCCCTGTTGGATGTGGAGAAACCACCTTGGGAATGGTGAGTGTCTGTGAGAAATGAGTAATTCTTGGTAGTGGCAGGAGGGGGTGTGTCTGATTGCATGGGACCCCATGCTGTGCTTTGTTTCCTCCTTGATAGAAAGTGGCCCAGGGACCACATCCTGAGAAGGACCAGTGTACACCAGTGTTAACCCAAATGGACAGAACTGCCCATGGAGGTCTCGTGAATGATCCCAGGGGGACTGAGGAAGCAGATAGTTAAACACTCTTGACAGTGTGGGCTGTTGCCTGTCATGGCCAGTGTGTCGATGCCCACTCACAACCACCCTGTGGGGCAGGATAGAACTGCCCCTGTAAGTTTCTGAGAACTGTTTATTTACAGAAGCAGAAACCTTTTCTTCTTCCTGAGGAATGGCTGGTGGTTTCGAACTTCTGACCTCGGGAGTCCAACACCTGACCACTATGCCAACAGAGCTTTTTATTTTTATTTATTTATTTTTCCTTTTTTTTTGTTTTGTTTTGGGCATCACTGCTCTCCGGTGGTGGGAGTAGGAGGCCCAGCCCCA
>PVJH01040863.1:0-15398 GCA_004026705.1 Nesogale talazaci
GTCCCCTGGTATGTTCCCTGCCTGTACATGGTCTGCTTTGAGTAGAAACATTGTCCTTGGGGCTTGGTGGTCCAGGATGCTCTCTCCCCTCTTTCCATCCTTTTCGTTTCTCCTGTGTGCTGTAATCTGATGAGCCCCACCCCAAGCTGTAGCCCCAGTGCTGTCCTCTGAAGTGCATTCTTCTGAGTGTGTGTGTGGTCTCCATATAGTTAGGATTGGGGCTGTCCCTGCAGACCTCTCTATTGGTACCATGGCACATGCTGGTACGTTGTATTCACGTCTTGGAGCATTTGGTTGACGCTGACTTCCCTTTCCATCTTCTGTGGAGAGGTAAACAGCACCCTCCCCTTGGGTGGGACGGTGCCTTGCTCTCTTACGCTGCTCTCACTTACTTGGCTGCAGTATGTATCCCTAGGTTGGCTTGGCCCCGCCATGGTTGCTGGACCTCACCCCAGAGATGTATGTATATAGTGGCCTTTTCTCTATGCCCCATTTTTTTTTAACTTACTTCAGTGGACTCATGTTTACTTGTCCTTTTGTTCTTGACTTCACTTAGCATTATTTCCTCAAGTTCTTCCATGTGAAAATGTGCTTCATGTGCCCTTCACTGCTTTTTAGGGACACATAGTATTCCACTGTATCTGTGTACCAGTTTTTGGATCCATTTGTCCGTTGGTGGATGTTTGGGTTGTTTCCAACTCCTTGCAATTCTGAACTGTGCCGCAGTGAACATTGGGGCATAGTTGTCTGGTCATGGTTTATTTCTTACCTCTTCTGGGTATATGCCCAGTAGGGGGATTGTTGGGTCGTATGGTTGCTCAATCTCCATCTGTTTTAGATATCGCCAAATTGATTTCCATAATGGCTGCACATACCTACAGGTCCATCGGCAGTGGATCAGAGTTCCTATCTTCCTACAGCCCCTGCAACACTTGTTTCTTTTTGATTTTCTAAATTGGGTTGTCTTTGAGGGTGGTAGGTGGTATCCTGTTGTTATTTTAATTTGAATTTCTCTTATGGCTAATGATTGGGAACATGTTCTCATGTGTATTGCCCATTCGAATTTCTGCCCTGGTGAAACTTAACCTTCAGATCCCCAGGTCCTTTGCCCACCTTCTTAGTGGGCAGTTGGGTTTTTTTCTCATTGTAATCTTTCAAAATATTGTTGATTTTAGTAATAAAGCCTTTGTCTGATGTGTCATTGCTAAATATGTTTTCCCAGTCTGTGGGGCTCTTCTATATATCCCATATGCCAATTTGTTACTCCTGTGGATTTGTGTCCTTCCCTATGCCCACTAGTCTATGTATTTCCTATTCTAAGGTTCTTAGGTTTGTCCCAATTCCCTCATAAAAGCCCTAATAGTTTAGGGTTTTACTTTGAGGTCTGTGATCCACCTTGAGTGTATTCTTGTGTACGAAGTGAGGTAAGGGTCTTGCTTCGATTTTCCACAGGTAACTATCCATTTTTTTCTAGCACCTGGAAGGTATTATTCTGTTGACTATGTTCTAGCTGTTGGAGATTTTGAGAGAGTATATCTGTAATAAGTCTTAATTTAATAAGTAATAATTTAATAATTAATAAAAAATTTAATAATAATAATAATAATAAGCAATAATTTTTTCATATACGCCCTTATTGCTATCTAACTACCTTTAGCTACCTCTGGATGCCTGCTTTCACCGTATCGCATAGGGTTTGATACGTTTAATTCTCATTCTCATTAGGGTCTAGAAACTTCCTGATCTCTAATCTGGGTCAGTACCCGCTCATGTGACAGAAGACTATCATTCATCCTTCAATTGTTTGCCCTTGTTTTTCTGGTCATCCTATTACTATCACCAGCTTTATGTCATGGTGATCCAAGAAGGATGTCTGGGCAATTTGTATGTGTTTTAATGTGCTCACAATGGACTTACGGTCCAGTGTGTGGTGTGTCTTCAAAAATGAGCCATGTGCTCATGAGAAGAATATGATTTTTTTTTTTTTGCTTTTGGAGGGAAAACTCTAAATATGTCTAGCAGCTCTTGTTTCCTAATTGTAGTGTTCAGCTGTATTGTCTCTTTGCTGAGCTTCCTTCCCACTGATCTATCTTACTTTGAAAGCAGAATATTAAAGTCACCTACTATAACTTGAATCTGTGATATCTTTTTTTCATGTATTGTGTAGTTGTTTTACAAATTTCGTGGGTCTCATATGGTGCACATTTATTATGCTCACTGGTTCCTGGTGAAGTGATTCTTTGAGCATTATATAGTACCCCTCAACTCCTTTTACAGTTTGAATGTTGAGATCAATTTTGTCTGAGATTAGGATTGCAACTCCTGCTTTTTTTAAGTTGCTGTTTTCCTGGTATCTCTTCCACCAGCCGTTGATTCTTAGCTTATTCTTGTCTGTGAGCTTAAGATGTGTTTCCTGCAGGCAGCAGATCAATGGATTGTTCCCAAGCCAGTCTGCAAGCCTTTTTATTTTTGTGTAGGAGTTAAGGCTATTGACATTTGGGTAGCACCATGATCTGTGCATTCATTGCTGAATCTCAGGCCTTTTATTTTGGATGTTTTCCTATCACCTTTCTTATCAGTGCACTGTTTGTTTTTGTCTTGTTGGGGGTGGGTGGTGTTCTTTATTGCCATCTTTTCCCTCTGTGGCCATGTTATCTTGGCTATTGGTATTGATTTGTTGGCTTCTGATTAGGTTATATGATGTTCTGTTTATTCTTGGTGGATCTTGGTCTTCTGGCCATAGCAAGTTAGCAAAGCTCTTCTGCAGGGTTGGGTGTGCTGTAACATTTTCTTTAAGTTTTTCCACATCCTGGAAGACCCTTATCTCTCCTTTCATCTTAATAGATAATTTCACTGGGTAAAGGATTCTTGGGAAGGTGTTTTTTTCCCTTTCAGCCTTTGTAAGATATCAGTCCACTCTCTCCCTTTTCCTGGTTTCTGTTGATAGGTCTGAGCATATTCTTACCTGAGAACCAGTGTATGTGACTGTCTTACTTTCCCTTGTTACTCTTCAGATTTTCTCTTTTTCCTCAAAGTTTGATAGTTTATTATATGCCTTGGTGCATTCTTTTTGGGATTTAGTCTGTGAAGTGTCCTCTCTGCATCTTGTGTAAGTATCTGATTCTCACTCATTATCGTGGGAAAGGTTTCTTCCAGAAATTCCCCTGTTAGTTTAGCATCGACTTCTTCACTGTGTCTTCTTTTCTTTTTTCCTTTGCATTACTGCCCTGGTGGCAGTAGGAAGCTCAACCTTGCTCCCAGAGAGCTGCTGCTGAATTTGAACCACCAACTCTGGGCCACACACAACCACTGTGCCACCGGGGCTCAGCCTGATGTTCCTTTTCATAGCATCTGCATTAATCTCAGGTTTTCTTTCACCTCTTTTATTATCTTCTTGGATTGTCTTCCTTGTTTGCTGAAGTCTGCCTGGTTTTCTTCGAGATCACTGATACAGTTCTCAGCCTCCTCTAGTCTGTTCATGAGGGCTGTGATTTTGTGCGCTACTTCTGCTACTTCATTCACTAGCTTCTGTATTTCCCTTTGGTGCATGGACTTCATCCCCTGTATCATGCATCCTTAGTCTGTAGCTTTCCTCATCTCCTGTGTTACCCAAACAGCCTTCTGAAAATTTCTTTTTGTGGTAGATCTGTGTTGGCTTCCTCTGTGAGCTTTGTTCGCTCTGTCGTTGTGTGTTTTTTTGTCATTTCTTGTTGGGAGTGATGCGGTATGTATCATGTTTACATCATAATTTCGACGAGCTGGGCACCATATTTCTGGGAGACCATGAGGCTCTGCATTCCTTCTTTGTGTGACTGGCAACAGTGTTTTCAAGAGCTATCTGTGTCCTACTCTCCAGGTGGGTCAGGCTGCTGTTTTGCAGGTACCATGGTGACTCAGTGATAAACAGATATGAGAGGTTATGAACTCTGGTGGGAACAGCTGCTGGGAACTTAAGTTTGACTGATGGGTAGCTCTTGGTACAGTGAGAGAGTTGTATGGCGCCAATGGGCAGGTTGTGGTCACCTTCGGTCTAAGGTGGTGTGGCCGGTGTGAGCTGGGTTGCTCCCAGAACCGGGTTGCTAGACCCCTGGTTCTGAAGGTAGGTTAGATTTTGGGGAAGGATGCCCTAAGGACCAGGGAAAAACTCTCCACAGTTGCATGGGCCTGGGAGGTGACAAGGCAGCGATGAACCTCAAGCTGGGAGTAGACCCAAGGCAGTGCCTATCCAAGGCCCTGGTGGCTGTATGCTTGCTGGGCTTGCCTGCAAAGACAATGGTTCGCGACTCTGACTCCCTATGGCTCCGACCAGTGGTATGTAGGTGTGAGGGGATTGTAAGTTATCCGGTCCAGACTACAATTTTCCAGGGCTCAGGCTGAGGCAGTGCAGGAGTGTGGCTGGCCTACAAGACCCCGGTCTGCGGCTCAGGCTGAGGTGGCATAGTATGCCAGGCTGGGAGGGATGAGGGCTGCCGGCACCTGCAAATCTAGGGAAATGTTGGGCAGGAAGTGCGGGCACCAGTTCTTGTGGACAGAGAGAGGCTGGGGCTGCGATGGGCTGAGACACTCTGGAAGTGGTAAGGGCTGTGCCCCATTGACATGGTAGAGACAACTGTGCGGTGGGTGTAGGTGACCCAGATACTGGTGCTGGGTGCTCCCAGATGCAGGAGATCAAACTTGCTGTGGGTTAGTTCCTGGGGTCTTGGTTGGCTGCTGGGAGGGGCCAGAGCTTGCAGATGTAATTGCTGCCTAGCTTTGTGGAGGGAGGGGAACCATGGGAGAAGGGCGCAGCTCTTCCATGTGGGAGTTAGAGAGTGGACAGTTGCTATGTGGTGGTCAGGTCTGACTTTGGGGAGCGCTACATGATGGGCTTCCAGCCCCTAGGGCGGCGGCCAGGCCAGGGGGGAACCGGAGCACTGGCAGGTGGTGACTGAGGTGCATAAAGGTTGCACAGCTGGCAGGAAATCCCTGGTATATGGGCTCAGATCTTTGGGACTTGGAACAAAGCAGATGCAGGGCAGGGCCATCTCCTGGACAGGGAGGGCCCCTTGGGTCTCTGTGGGGATTTTTCTACTCACCAGGACACTTCCATTTGATCTCCTGGATAGCAGACTCACTGGAGCTCCCTGTATGAGGTGCTCGCCTGGGGACCATCTTCAAACTTCTCCCCATATCATGATTTTGAGACCTTCTGATTTTACAAAGCCAGATTCAAATGGTACAATTTTCCACTGAGAGCCCCTTCTCACTAATTGATCATCAAGTGGACTACTCTTTGTTTGAGCATGAGGGCTGCCTGTACAGGGCTGAAGCCACTGTAAAGTTCCCTAGCAAGAAGTCTGATGTGGGTGAATGTGATTAATAATTTGGTCGATGGCCTTTCTATTTCCAGTATGTAGATTTATAGAAGACTGAGTACCAGGAGAAAGGCTGTAGACTTAAGTCCTTCACTCATTCATATAAGTTTGTTTAGGTTTTTAATGTGAAGCAGAATTTGAACTAAAAATAAAATTGCTGAAAACAGATGATTGATTTTCTGACTGTAGTATATTTATAAACTGGAGGATTGTGAAAAATCCATCAACTGATTAGTTCATTGGCTTTCTTCTTTGGGTGTTTCAATTGTTCTTCATTTCAAAAATTGTCATATTGATATATAGTTATAAGTATTCATTCTTCTCAATTATGATTATTAATAATTTTGCATCTGAATTGTTTTGCCTTTGACTAAATGTTTCATAACATTGGAGAGTTTAATCTGCTGATTTCATGTTCTCTCTTCTGTTTCAGAATGGACTGCTGAATAATGAAGTATTTCAGACCCAGTATGATAGTATCATTCTGGCACTCACTCCTTTATCTTCTTCTAGTTATTTAAATTGGACTTTTAATATCCTACCAGCTGCTCTTCAGACACACATGGTGCATTGTTGCCATTCCCCAGATTGCATCTTTGAAACACGGGCTCTTAGTAACCTTCAGCAAACAAAGGGACAACCTCCAGGATCAGTTTACAAGGAGGAAGTCTTCTTGATTGCCCTCTAGCTTTTGTTGGATCTGGATTTGAATTTTACCATGGAGCCTCGCATGGAGTCTTACTTGGCACAGGTGTTACAGAAGGATGTGGGAAAGCGACTGCAGGTTGGCCAAGAACTTATAGATTATTTCTCAGACAAACAGAAGTCGGCTGACCTTGAGCATGACCAGACCATGTTAGATAAACTTGTGGATGGACTGGCTACCTCTTGGGTGAACTCTAGCAATTACAAGGTAAGCGGTGGTTATTTAAAAGACACTCTTACAGATGGTTTGGCTGCCTTGGTGGATTAACATTGGGCCATAAAACACAATCAACTTGCCTTAGCTTTTCAGGAAGACAGAGTTACAGGTTGTGACTTTCAGGCATTTGATTTTAGAGCAAGTAGAGTTTTCTTTGATTTTTTGTTGGAGATAAGAAGAAGAAAAGTTGTTATCTGTTAGCACTCTGAGAAAAGGCCAAGTGATAAAGAGAAGATATTGTGCTGAGAAGTTTACAAGCGTTTGCAACCTTGAAGTTTTAAAATGTATGTTGTATCTTGCAGCAAATGAGAAAAGTGTCTTGATGAGTGACCCTTCATAAATGATGAGCATCTTCATTGGTTTTTCTGTTCCTCTGTAGAATAGAACTGATGTAAGGTCTTTCACCTTTGTTTGCTGTTTTGAAGTTAATCGCCAAACCCAAAACTTCAGAACTCTTCTCTCACCTGTGTGTATTGATCTGAAGGATATTCTTCAGATTTTAGAGATCTTCATATGGGGCGTGGGGTCCTATGGCTCACTTGAATTTTGAAAGCTGTCCATTTTATCATTCAAAGACTGAACTCATGAATAAAAGCTAGACATGATTTTAAGTGCAAAAAGATGGCATTCTCTTCTTCTAGCTGAAAACACACATACTCTCTTTAGTATGCCAAGAGAGTGATTCTTTTGGATCAAGATGAGATGAAGAGTGGAAAGTTTGCATGAGTGCTGTTAGTGCTGTGAAAGAGATTTACGGACTCATTTACACATTTTTTCATTGATCTACTGAAATTGACTCGGACTTAGAAACTGATGCTTACAAAATTACTTTGGTCTCATCTAAGAGAGAGCAGACTATTATTAGTAAGGACTCTAATTTTTACTAAGAGCTTGATATAACATTTATTCAACTTGCTTTTGAAAGCTGAGGTTAAGTTTGTTTCATTCATTTAACATGCTTCTTATGTGCTAAGTATTGGCAGTTAGATGGTGGAACTGCTGCAGAGATGAGAAATGATAGTCTAGTTTACAGGTCCTCAAACTTATTTGGCATATTGCCTCCTTTTTTAGTAAAATATTTACTCAGTAAAATATTTACCTCTCTGGAAATTTAAACTTTTGTACTGTACCCCATAATCAGGGGTTCAGTATAGGTGTCTACTTCTACAGCCCCACCTCAGATTGTTCTAGTGCTTCCCAGGGGTCGATATTGCACACTTTGGGAAATTCTTTTCCAGTTATTAAATTTCTAAGGGTTATGAAGTCATCTTGTCTGTTTGAATCACATCTCCATGATTTCTATATGAAAAGACCTGGGTTTCTTGCACTTTGCAAACACTGTAATTTTTATGAATTGAAAGTGTGTGGCAATCCTGTGTTGAGTAGGTCTGTGGGCATCATTTTCCCAAAGGCATGTGCTTACGTTGTTTCTGTGTCACATTTTGATAATTCTCACATTTCAACCTTTTCTATAATGCTATGATCGCACAATTAATAGACAATAATAAGTATAAACATGACTTCTGTATATTCTGAGAAGCAAACAAAATAAGTTACTCACTTTATTGCTATCTTTCTTAACTATGGTGATCTGGAACTGAACCTTTAATTCCTTTTGAGTTGTGTCTGTGTTAGGGATGCAAAAAGTGGCCAAAAACTCTGTTTTAGATGCCTTAAAAGTTGCAATAAAGAAATTCAATACCACAAGAATCTCAGTAATAATTAAGGCAATACCCAGGGAAGAATATCTTCTTGTGTCTCTTATTTGAGTGGAAATTTTTCTTAGATGTTTCTCAGTAGACTTTCTTAAAGTACATTGACTAAAATGTCTTTCCGTGTCCACTCCAGTATCACTAGAGAAGGGAGTGGATGCCCATCACTGATTCCAACCCTCCTAGTGTTAAGAAAAGGATCCCTGGTGGCATCGTGGATTATGTGTTTGGCTAATCACCTCAAGGTTCATGGTTCAGACCTACCAGCTGCTTGCTCTGTGGGAAAAAGATGAAGCTTTCAGCTTACATAAAGATTTACAGCTTCAGAAACTCAAAGTGATAATTGTACCATTTCCTAAATGGCACTGAGTTGGCATCAAAATCAACTTAATAGCAGTGAGTGTTAAGTAGTTAAACCTCCACTGAAAATGTTATGTGGTCTACTGTGGGGCTGGAGTGTGGCTCCCCTTCAGACTCAAATGGGGACATCCCTTGAGGTCAATGAACAGACCTTGGACTATTTACAGGTTTTTCTTTTGTTATAATTATTTTAATTTTTTTACTTATATTTTTTGTGGGTATTGTTTTTTTGGGGGGTCATGGTTTGGTTTTCTTTTTTCGATTCATCTTGTGATGTCTTGTGTGTGTGTTTTTGTTTTTTTTTGGTACATGTTATTTCTGCAAGTCTATCTAGATAAGATAGGTGGATAAATAGTCTGGAGGGGAAAACAATGGGACTGATGGTTCTGGGAAGAGTGCATGATGAGGAGGTGGAGGAAAGGAGGTGGTGTTGACTACCACAAGGATAAGGGAAAAACAAGTGATCCAAAATCAGTGACAAGGTGGGTATGAGAAGCCTGATAGGTATTGATAAAGAGTAATGTAACAGAGAGAAATTCCTGAAACCCAAATGAAGGCTGAGCATAATAGTGGGGCAAGAGAAGAGTAAAAGGAAATAGAGGAAAGAACTGGGAGGCAAAGGACATTTATACAGGTCTAAATACAGGCATGTACATAGGTAAATATATATGATGATGGGGAAATAGATTTACATGCATATATTTATAGGGTTAATATTAAGTCAGCAGATGGACATTGGATCTCCACTCAAGTACTTCCTCAATGTAAGAACACTTTGTTCTATTAAATTGGCATTCCACGATGCTTACCTTCCTGATATGATCACTGAAGACAAATGTGTGCATAAGCAAAAGTGGTGAAAAAGCTGATGGTACCCAGCTATCAAAAGACATAGCATTTGGAGTCTCAAAGGCTTGAAAGTAAATAAGTGGCCATCTAACTCAGAAGCAACAAAGCCCACTAGCCTGTGTGACCACGATATGTCAAAAGGATCAGTTATTAGGCATTAAAGAACTAAAAATAATATCATTGTGTGCCCACCTTCCTGTTATGATTGCTGAAGATACATTTGTCCATAAGCAAATGGGGTGAAGAAAGCTGATGATGCCCAGCTATCAAAAGATAAAGCATCTGGGTTCTTAACGGCTTGAAGTTAAGTAAGCGACCATGTAACTCAGAAGCAACAAAGCCCACATGGAAGAAGCACATCAGCTTGTGTGACCATGAGGTGTCGAAGGGATCAGGTATCAGGCATCAAAGAACTAAAAATTGTATCATTATAAATGAGGGGGAGTACAGATTGGGGACCCCAAACCCATCTGTAGATTAAGTGACATCCTTTTACAGAAGGGTTGGGAGGAGATGAGCCATTTAGGATACAGTGTATCAGCAATGAAATATGCAGCTTTCCTCTAGTTCTTAAATAGTTCCCCCCGCCCCCCCTACTATCATGATCCCAATTCTGCCTTACAAGTTTGCCTAGACCAGAGGATGTACACCGGTACAGATAGGAACTGGAAACATGGGAAATCTAGGGCAGATGGAAAGGTGGAGTAGAAAGGGGGAACCAGTTCCAAGGATCTACATATAACCTCCTCCCTGGGATACAGATAACAGGGAAGGGGGTAAAGGGAGACATCAGACAGTGTAAGACATGACAAAATGCTAATAATTTATAAATTTTCAAGGGTTCATGAGGGAGAGGACAGCGAGGAGGGAGCGGAAATATGAGGAACTAATCCCAAGGGCTTAAATAGAAAGAAATTGTTTTAAGAACTATGATGGCAATAAATGTACAAATGTGCTTTGCATATAATGCATTGATGTATACATTGTGATAAGAGTTGTATGAGTCTCCAATAAAATGATTAAAAAAAAGAGAAACTATTATGTGGCCATGAGAAGATATTTGAACAATATTGGGTTATTTTTAGGAAATAGGAGGTAGAATTAGGGTAGCGTGCATTGTATTTTATTTTATTTTTTTTTGGGGGGGGGCATCACTGCTCTCCGGCGGTGGGAGTAGGAGGCCCAGCCCCACTGCTGGAATTGAACCTCCGTCCCAGTGGGCTGCAGTCCCGTGCACATCCACTATGCCACCGGGGCTCAGCCCTGGTAGCGTGCATTTTAAATAAATAGTTACATTATCTGCTACAGTGAATGAGATTGAAAAAAATATGACTTATTTTTTAAAAGTTGTCATGTTATTGTTGAGAGTATACAATAATTGAACAATTCCTAAATATATAATTCTGTGACATTTATTATGTTCTTTAAGTAATGTCCTACCGTTAAAAAATTATTCTAAACTATCATACAGTCACTGACCCTTAAAGTCCCTATATAATCTTCGGAGCTGCTCTTATCATTTTAGAGACTCCTGTTGGGTAGTAATTATCAGTTGGGCTAACCACAAAGTCTTGGTTTGAACCACAAGCTCCTCTTTGTGAAGACTTACAGCCTCAGAAACTGACAGGAGCAGTTTTATGTGATCTCTATAAGTTGGAATTTACCCGGTGGCAGTGAGTTTGATGGCACTATAAGGTAAGCATTTGTACTGCTAACTATAAAGTTGGAGGCTCAAACCCACTTGGTACTCTGTGAGTGAAAGATGAGTCTATAAGTGCCTGTAAAACCATGTATAGCATGCCTTTGAGTTGAAATCAACTTGATAGTAGTAGGTACAGTCTGTTGAGTTGCATATAGACAGTTCTCAAGAGAACAATGCTTAAAGACTAACATTTTCCGGCTAGTAGAGCTAAACTATTGTTTGATTTTAAGAAGAGTTCAGGAAATATTTTTTGTTAAAAGTTTAAACTTTACCTCAGTGCAATAGTTTCAGGGATTCATTTAGCCTTCATGGCTCCAGTTTAGATTCTATGAACATTTGAAGTTCTGCACTGCATTTCCCCCCCCTTTAGATCAAGATTCCTCTATATGGGAGGGTACTCTCTTCCCCAAAAAAAACTCCAAACAGCAAACAAATAAACCAGAAAAAAGCTCCACTGGGCACAACTTTTGTAATATAGTGCACCCAGAAGCGGCCCCTCAGAAGGTTCTCTCTAGGCACAGTGAAATTTTTCATAAGTGCAGTTTTGCTCAAACTGTGAAATTTTGTTTATTGCTCAGAAAAAATGCTGCAGAAACTGTTGGGATGTTTAACACAGCTTACAAGACTAACACTTTGAGAAAAGTCATGTGAACAAGTGTTTTTCTCATTTCCAAAAAGGTGAAATGTCAATTGATGACAAACCTTTCCCTGGACTTCCATCAACTTCCTGAAAGGGCAAAAATATTGACAAAATTTTTGCACTTGTGCTTGAAGATTGACTCTGGATCATTGAAGTTATTTGGACTATCTTGGAGCTCGTTTCAGCGAATTTTAGTAAAAGAATTGGGAATGAGAAAGGTTGCTGAGAAGTTTGTGCCTGACTGACCAGGAAAGAATGTTGAGTAGAAATGTGCCATGCTTTGAAAGAACAACTCTGAAGTGCCTCAGACTTTTTTCCCCATGACCATTACTGATGATTAGACATGGTGTTATTACAATCTTGAAAGCAAACATCAGTCAAGCCAGGGGAAGATGACATGGTCACTTCACCCCAGAAAAGCTCATCAAGTGAAATAAAAGATCAAGACAAGGCTCATTTGTTTTTTTGATGTGAGGGGGACAATATATGTGGAGTTTGTTCAACCAGGTAAGACTGTTCATCAAGCTTTCTATTGAGATTCTGAGAAGACTATGTAGTAGGGCACAACAAAAAGACCTGTTTGGTGGCAGGTGGGGGTCTGGTTTTGCCACCGCAACAATGCACCTGCTCATGCAGCCATCACAGTGCTCCAGTTTTTGGGCAAAAAACATCATCTCTCTCTTTCCCCAGGCACCTTACACACTTGACCTTACTTTGTGCAACTTCTTTTTGTTTTTGCAAATGAAGAAGAATATGAAAGAGCAATGATTTGATGACCTAAAAGAGGTGAAGAAAAAAACTGGGAGGTGCTGTCGGCCATGGAAACAGATGAGTTTGAAAAATGTTTCTAAGAATGGAATTGTAGATTTGACAAATGTATTAAGTATAATGGAGAGTACTTTGAAGGTGATAAGGTTGTTTTGTAAAATATTTAAATATATCTTGGGGGACATTCTGTTTTTCGAGGGTTCTCCTTCATAGACTCTGATTAAATGTTCAGTAATGATAGCTAGACTAACAAAATAAATAGTGGTAGGCAATATGGTTTGACAGACTGGCTTATGTCTTTATGGCAGCTTGAAAACAAAGTGTCTTTCTAACATATAAGCTCTGAATTGATGGGACTGAAAGTGTCTATCAAAAGTTATGAATTGTGGCTTTGTGCTGTGTGACTAGTGTTTAGCGATTGTATTTGCCTTAGTACAATAACAAACCCCGTATTCATAATTCTCCACACAGGAAGGAGAAAATTTTAGTAGGAAATACTTTACTATGAATCATTTCTTAGTATCTTAGTCCTTTGTGAACTTCCAAATGGCTAAACGCTGTAAAGAACCAGCAAAGAAAAGAGGCCATATGACTTTGATTCTACTCGTGCATCTTACTTGCTTGTTAATGATTTTAGACAAATAACTTAGCCTGTTTTGACTACAAATGAAGGACTAAATTGCCTCAAGCTCAAATACATGACATGTAGATGGTTTTCTAATCTGAATCATGTCTTGGAGTCTAATCCAGTACAGTACAGTAAGTCCACTCATTTGTTTAGCTCTTCAAGCATGGTAACAAAATCTTCCTTGTCATATTGCAGTATTGCTGATTGCTTTACTAAAATTTACCTTTTAATAATAGTTTCCGGGGCTGAGCCCCGGTGGCGTAGTGGTTGAGTGTGGGACTGCGGCCCACAGGGTTGGTGGTTCAAATCCAGTAGCAGCAGCTCTGCAGGAGCCAGGCTGGCTCTCCCACTCGCACCAGGGGGCAGTGATGCCCACAAAAAAATAAAAAAACAAAAATCACCATCTGCTGGCCTTCATAGTTTATAAAAAAAATAGTTTCCTTCAAAACCTGAGGTATATTTTATATAGTAGGAGTTGAAGAGATTAGCTTTGTTTTAAACAAAAATTTGAATATTTAAGATGTGAAATAAGTGCTTAGAATGAGAAATCACAACAGATTACATATCTTAAGAAGCTGAAAAATATAATAAAATCCAGAAAATAATATTTTAATGAAGTGCCTGGTGTACTTAGTGAGTACTACAAATTATGTTGAAGTATAGATAACAAGACATATGCCACTCAAACTATTTTCACATTTAAAATTCAGTGATACTACTTACATTCTTTATTTTGTATAGCCACTACCACTATCCATTTACAAGTTTTAAAATTCCTCTTATCAGAAACGCTGTGTCACTTAAGGCATGCTCACTGAGAGACCTCATTGGCTAAATCCTGATTGACAGACTAGACTCCACTCGTTCATTTTTAGTCCACTCAAATTGACAATTGATTATATAGCTACCACAGTGTCTAATTGATTCTTTTCATGCTTTTCCAAAATTTTTAAAAAGCAATTTTTTGTGTGCGAGTGCTGAAAATACATATAGGAAAATATGAATTGCTTGTGCAGCAATTCAGTGACAAAAGGTGTCTGTTTTAACTCTCTCCAAATTAAATTTTCTTGCATCATTAAAAAAAGCCTCATCGGCCCTAAACTTGTTTTCTAACTTTTTATGTTGCTGTTGTCAATTGGATCGTATATAAATAATTCTTAAAAGAGCACCATCCTCTCAATAGGTAAAGCGACATCCCTTTACAGACGGGTTGCAGGTAGGAGATGAGCCAGTCAAGGTACAATGTAGTAACAATGAAATGTGCAACTTTGCTGTAGTTCTCAAATGCTTCCTCCCATCCAGTATCATGATCCCAATTCTACCTGACAAAACCAAATAGACCAGGGGATGTACACTGGAGCTGGAAACATGGGGCATTAGGATAGATGATCCCTTCAGGACCAGTGGTGTGAGTGGTGATACCGGGAGAGTGGAAGGATGGTGGAATAGAAAGGGGGAACCAATTTCAAGGATCTACACATAACCTCTTCTTTGGGGTATGGACAACAGGGAAGTGAGTAAAGGAACACAATAGACAATGTACGATATGAAAAAGTAATAACAATTTGTAAGTTACTAAGGGTTCATGGGGGAGGGAGGGGAAATATGGAGAGCTGGTAATGGTGCCCTAATTGGAGGGGAGCATGTTTTGAGAGTGATGATGGCAACAGGTGTGCAAATGTGGTCTGCATACAATTGACGTATGTATTGATCGTGATGGGAGTTGTATGAGCCCCCAATAAAATGATTTATTAGAAAAAAGAAGCACTATCCTCCAGACCAATATTCTTTTTTTTTTATAGCCTTCATCAAAGGCCTGTCTTTTTTTTTTTTTTTTTAAGGTTTATTTATTTTTTTTGTGGGCATCACTGCCTCTGGTGGTCGTGTGCGCTACCCAGCCGCCGCTGGATTTGAACCGCCAAGCCTGCGGGCTGCAGTTCCGCACTCAACCACTTACGCCACCAGGGCTCAGCCCCAGACCAATATTCTTACTACTTAATTTGAGTTATTTAGTTTTAAGAAACAAAGATGCCAACTTGGGTATCATCCATCTAACCCAAGCCATGGTAATTTTTAATAGGCTTATAATACATTCAAAAGCTGGATAATGAGTAATGTAGACCATAGAGGAATTAACGGACAGAGGATTTGTGGTATTACTGAAGAATATTTGATCCACAGTTGACTGCTAGAAGAACAAACAAATCTGCCTCAGAAGAAGTACAGCCAGAATGGTTCTTAGAAGTGAGAGTGCCAAGATTTCGTCTCTAGTACGTTAGATGCATTATTAGGAGGAATCGTCCTTAGACAAGGACATCGTGCTTGGTAAAGTAGAGGGTCATTCAAAGAGAGGAAGACTGTCAAGCAGATGGATTGTTACAGTGGGTACACCAGTAGAGTGGAACACAGGTATGATTGTGGGGATGGTGCAGGAGAAGTGTATGTGTTTAGTTCTGCTTTAGA
>PVJH01040864.1:0-15416 GCA_004026705.1 Nesogale talazaci
CCCCCCCCCCCCCCCCCCCCGTTGGTCTCTCATTCACAGGGATGATTGGCTTTCCCACTGCTCTTCCTGAAAGTCTCATCCTTTCCACTCTGCTTGAGCTCATGGTCTCCTTGCCTCAGCATAGAATGGCCTCTGCTGGTTCTGTCATTTCAAGCAGCATTTTCAAAAGAGCTCTCCAGGTGACTTTTCTTCCTCATGGTCCTGGGAATTCTCTTCTGCAACTTCTGCCAGGGGATAGTGGTGGTGTGGCGAGTTACACACTGTATGGCTGACCATAAGGTTGGCAGTTGTGGACCACCGGCTCATCTGTGTGAGAAAGTTGAGGCCTTTTATCACTGGAAAGATGTCCAGTCTCAGACACCCACAGGGACAGTTCCACTCTGTCCTTTGAGGTCACTATGAGTCAGAGTTAGGTGTCTGAGTGTGCTCTTTTGTATAGCCTAGGGATGGCAAAACCACCACACCCCTTTGCCCCCTGCCTGCCCACCTCTGGTTATAATACTCTACCTTTTGTGCATGATCCCAAACAGTCACTTCCTGGAGGTTAGGTGACATGTACAAAAGAATCCTAAGTAGTTAATTTTCTATCACTGCACAATGGCATGCTCTTTTCTGGAACTCCTTCTCCCCAGTGCTTCTGTATGGTTCACTCACTCTTCACTTTTGGACTGCTGTTCAAATGTCATTGCTAAATGACAATTTTTTCTGCCATCATAAAAAATATGTACACAACTTGTAATTGTCCCTTTCTTGCCTTGGTGCCATGCACAAAAATCATCATCACTTGATATGCTTGTTTTGTTATATGAATTGATAAATGTAATACCTTGGGCCCATTCATTGTTGGACTTAGATTTAAAAACTATCAGACTTCTTCAAATTTTTTCCAACTTAATGAGATGTAAACCACTTATATTTAAATAGGGATCATAAAATAGAAATGTTTCTATTGGGGTGAGAGATAAAATATTCAGTATACAATTCATTGAAACAACAGGACAATTATTTTCTCTTTCCTAGTCACATTAGATCACAATGCATAACAATTTTGATCTTTCAGAATTCAGGTTTACTAAGGACAGAAATTATATTTATTTACAAAAACTAATAAATTTATCAATGTGATTACTCTAAATTTATTCTCTAAATTAATTGCTAAAATAAAACACTAAGAATATGCTCCTGGATATCAACCTTTTTATGATCTTACTCTACACTATATCTTAAATCCTTATGCAGAAGATATATATGCAATTAAGACCTATCTAGATCATGGAACGGGTTTAGAATTTATTCTATGAGGTAAAGGAAAAATGACCATTCCCTTAAGGAGTAAATATTTACTTCCAGAATAAGATATATATAAAGTAGAAACCTTCCAGTATGAGATTTTAAATATAGCTGCGGTCTTATTTCTCTGTGGTCTGCTTTACACATTTATTAAGATCCAGAAAACAAAGATTCATGATGTGAGGGATGAGAAGCAACTTATTATTCTAATATTCTGAATATGCAGAATGAGTAGACTTTTTCAAGGGTTAAGTATTTAATGTTGATTTTTTAAATCTACAAATCATGAAGGAATTTGTATGAATTACTATAACGACCTATTTCTCAGAGCTGACATAGAATAGCAAAATTGAATAAATCCAACAGATAAAATAGTGATTTCAAATCTATTTCAACTCTTTCCTACCTTATAAGATGTAATAAAAATATTGTAGAGGGTTTTAAAGGATATAAATCTTGGTGTAAGCAGATTGTCATATCATTCTTCCACGGAGTAGCTTTTTTTTAATTTTTAATTTTTTTTAATGGAGCAGATTTTGTGTTCAAAAAGTCAACTGAAATTTTTTGATGAGTAGCAGAGCACACTAACCACTGCACAACAAGCACTCCTTCACCCTATATATAGTATGCACTTTTAGATGCAAAAATATCATAAAATCTATGGCTTGAAGGGATTCTCAAAGGATTTTCATTAAAAAAAGTCACAGTATTTTACAGTCATAGCTTATGTTTATGCAAGAATTGTAAAAATGCATGTTATAAAATTTGAACTGGTACTCTGGCCCTAATCAACTAAATTCTCTAACATGCAGTTTCTTATATCACAGATTCAAGGGAGAGAAATTATAGCAACATGACTGATACTTTAGTGAACATTGTATTGGTCTAACAGCTCCTGAATGTCAAATTTTCAAAATTTCTCTTTCTCCTAGCTTGAAGTACTTTTCCAATCAGAATCACCAAATGCTTACACATGGATGTTACAAACAACTTGAGAGTCAGTAATTCTGTCCTATCATATCCTTACTACTCCCAGCCGATAAAACCTCATGAGCTTGAAGATGGTTATGAAGTAACTACCAAGTCTTGGCTCTCCTGGTAATTTAATCATCATTGCTCTCCTTCATAATTCAATTTTTCAATATTTTCTTCTGTGTAATTTTAAATTTACCACTATAACTACTTAATGGGCTGCTTCTTGTGATAAGGGGATAAAACTTACTTTTGGCAACATGTGCTGATTTCCTCATGGGTAATATTTAGTCTGCTTACTGCTGACTTAAGGTTTCTGCATCTTCAGAAATGTTAATGGTTCTTGAAATGTGAGGGATGCTTTACTTCTCAGGGATGATTCCCCTTAAAGTATTTCATGTAGCTCCCATCTTCTTCTAAACTTTGACTCTTCAATTTAAGAAGTTATCAATTTTTCTTATTAAATATTTTGATTAAAATGTATTAAAAACAGTATTTTTAGCTACATATATAATTATTTCTTTCCATGTAATTACAGGTGATGACATATTAATAGTTACATGAGTGGCTATGAACAATAGGAACCATACGATGATGATTTTTTCTAAATACATATATGAATATATATAAACATACACACGTATTTTCTTATTGTATTCATTGATAAAAGACATACACAAATATGTTAGATACTTTGTATATCTGATATTTTTACAACATAGAGCAAAACATAAGATACTATATAATTAATATGTGCAAAAATGGGCTCAAACATAACAAAATATGTGAGGACAGCATAGGATCCAGCAATGTATGAAGAGTATTTATTAGTTAGAACTAACTTTGTTGACACCTGACAACAATAACGCAACTTCTACAATGGAAATGCTATATTCTAATTATGTTTATGTGACAGCAGGAAAACAAAGAGCCAGAAATGGATATCATGTTTGATAAAGAAGATAACCAAAATTGAGGAGCATACATGAGATGGATTGCTCAGAATGTGCCAATGTGCTCAAATAGAGCAGATTGGGGGGAAGGTGTGGGGCTCTGCAAGACCTCCTTCTTTCACGAGTCATGTGCCAGAGTCACAGTAACTAAATAGATAATACCATGAAGGTGAAGAAAAGGCGGGGGATTCTCTTTATTTGCTTTGATCACTTTCCTGGGGACTCATACAGCTGATATAATACCCATTATGTCAAGCACATTAGTATATAGATTGCCATCATCATTTTCAAAACATTTTTTTCTACTTGAGAAAAGAGGGGGGGAAATTAAAAAAAAAGAAAAGGGGGATTTTAATTGAGGCTTGAGGGAATAAAAGAAGTTTAGTCAATAATAGGTCTTAGACAATTGACAGTATTCTAGTCCTAGCAATGATACGAACAAAAGGAAACCAAAATGTGTTGTTCAGCTAATATTTAGCCTCGTCAAATAGTGGTTGTGCATTGGGTTGCTAACCACAGGGTCTGCAGTTTGAAACCACAAACCACTTCATGAGAAAGAGAAGGGTCTTTCTACTACTGGAAAAATGTGGATACCCTCAGGGGCAAGTCTAGTTTTTCTACGCAAGTTGATATGAGTCAAAATAAACTAGACAACAGTGAGTTTGAGGCTTGAAAAAATGTTTCAACTGAGCTGCATATTGTACTCCTGTGCCCAGGATGAGAGCAGAAATTCCGTCATCAGAGCTTATTACCTGCCCTGCCCAAGCCCTGTGTGCCAGTGATAGCTGTGTGGTAGTAGACAGCCAATGGTGGCTCTGCTTCACATCCTGGAAGAGATTTCGAACCTATTCTATGAGGTAAAAAGGGGGGAAATTGTTATTGTCTTAGGGATTAGTAACTGAAACAGCAAATAAAACCTCAATACTACCAATTGTACTACTAAGCTGCTTTAACAAGGACAAAAGAAATAAGAGGAGAATCAAGCTGTGCATGTTTAGACCACCATCAAATGTATATAGCATGGTTATAACTTTGCATGTCTAAAACATCTGTGTTGTTAAACAAAAGCCGTTGAAAAATAGGCATATTGATGTGAGACATTGATGTGCTCCTTGATATTTGGAACCCAAGGTGATGTACTTTCCTGGGTTTGGATGACGCCATGGATGTGTGCAAGCTACAGGCAGACTGTGTGACACAGATGATACAACTCCAATCAAATTTGAATCCGTAATTGTGTCATTTTACATATTCCATTTTTAAAAGGTTCTATTAAAACAGGGAAGGCTTCACTTAATCCTGAGGTGTTACTCATCTGTCAACCATTTTATACCCATTTAACTGAATATGATGCAACCTAGATTATGTCACACGATGAGACCAATTCACCCCTGTGCCACAAAGAATGGAACTATCGACAAGATTTCTTGAGAGGAAAAATGGGTGAGAGGAGAGTAGAATGAGCTATATACCAGAAGAACTGTACCAGGAACATCCACTCTATTTGATTATATTCGCCATGATTTTCTCCAGCTTTCAGTCTGAAGAAAAATTGTCTAGGTAGTAACCAGTATATTAAATGGACCAACTTCTTAGAAGATAGTGAAAAAATAGCTCAATCTTGTCAGTCACCCCTGATTTCAAACATGTTCCCTATTCCCCTTTTCTACATAAAAAAGTCATTCTCGTTTTCAGTAGTAAAAATCCAGTCCAAATTTCAGTTTCAGACATAACTCAAAACAATTTCCTTCCCAAAGTTTGCATCTGACTAGGGTCTTGAAGATACTGAAAAGAAGTGAGGCTTGTGCAGCATGGGTTGTCCTTTTGTTTTATTTTTTAACTTTTGACCCTTCCTATCGCCCCTGGGTTAGTACCTTCCATTCCCTTCCCACATTTGCCACATTGAGTCATTTATTAGAAAGTCTTGCTGATGCAAATCTAGCATCTATACTTAGAGTAGGGGTGTGGATGTCCCTGACACTTATTTTTCTCAGCTGGGGAATCTTGGACTAAAATTGGAAATAAAATCTTAAGTCTCATTTAAAACAGCACCATATAACTCTTGGAAGACCACACAAAGGTAAAACAAGAGCCTTCTTTAGAACACTAAATGGGGCATACATAATTTTTTTTCTAATTTTTTTTTTTTTAGGCATCACTGCCCTCAGGTGGTGGGAGTAGGAAGCCCAGCCTTTGCTCCTGGGAGCCGGAATTGAACCTCCATCGCAGTGGGCCACAGTCCCGCGCACAACCACTATGACACCGGGGCTCAGCCGGCATACATAATTTGTAGAAGAAAGAAACTGGAATAATACCTTCTTGGATAAATCCCAATTATATCATCTTTTCATACTAGCCAGAAACTATTAACTCCTATGTATCTCATAAAATTTATTTTAATGCAAGACCCAGTCATTCCAGCATGTCATATTTCTTCATACTTCTCATATAATTCTACAAGGTAACTACATCACCACTTCTTGCATGTGAAGGGAATGATGAACTGAAAGTGGTAATATTGGTATGAATCATAATTTAAACCATATTACTGACCAATAGTCAAATATCAGTATTGACACTAATTTGGAGTATCTTATAAATCTTCATGTCTTTTTAATGTGTTTATTTTTTAATTAATTCAATGGTAACTTAAAATATATCAAATCAGAAGGCTATAGGAATTAAGAGTCTCAGAGAAGCCGCCCTCTTACAGTTACAAATATTTTCAAAGATTTATTTTCTAAGTGTTCCTACTAAAGGTATTCTTTATTCTTTTTTTTAATAAATCAATTCATTGGGAGCTTCTACAGCTTTTGTTACAATCCATATATAAATGTGGATTGTAATAACATGTGTACATATGTTGCTATTACCATTTTCAAAGTATTTTCTTGCTGCTTGAGCTCCTTTTTCCCCACCCACACCTTCATGGGTTCCTGATAAATCATAAACAATTATTATTTTCATATGTCTCCCTTTGCCCACATCTGCATAGTTTATCCCCACCAGGGATGGGTGGTGTTATATGTCAATCACTATGAGCCATTCCCATTTCTTACCATTCTCCTTGAATTTGTCCCCTACTCTCATGGCATCACTACTGCTGTTACTGTTCCTGAGGGGTTTATCTCTTCTGAATTCAATGTGTTGGCGGGAGTGGAGGGGCATTATCTGTACCAGGGTACATTATCCACACTAGCTGGATTTGTAAGGTAGAACTGCGATCATGATAGTGGGGGAGAGGAATGTGGCAGTCATGTGCTTATGTTAATTTCATGATTGAGATGTAGGGGTGGAGTCTAGCCTGTTAATCTGGAGATAGCCATTGAGTAGTCAATGAGGTCTCCATGTGGGCATGGCTTCCTCTTGAGACTTCTGGGAGATCTCACGATATCTCCCTTGTCTATAAGACTAACTCCCTACAACTGGGGAGATAGCTTCTCATCTCCACAAGGGAGCAACTGGGGAGATAGCTTCTCATCTCCACAAGGGAGATATCGTGAGATCTCCCAGAAGTCTCAAGAGGAAGCCATGCCCACATGGAGACCTCATTGACTACTCAATGGCTATCTCCATATTAACAGGCTAGACTCCACCCCTACATCTTATAATAAGCCACAGAGAATTACCATACGTAATTACAATTTACAAACACTATGTCAATGCATTACTCACCAGAAAGAAACATTTTACATTTTTACCAAAAGACTTAAGAGAAGACAAAAGAATAGAAAAGCATAAATTGTTTCTTGATAGAAAAGCAAAGGGTCACACATATTCTAATATCGGCCTACCAAAATGGCATTTCACGAACATACTAATTAAAATATTTTTTTAACTGTCACAAATCGTTAACATAAATTTTAAGGAAAATGTAGGATTATCTGTAGTAAATGTAAAAATTTTAGAGAATCATAAGCGGTAAGTCGGGAAAGAAATCCTAACAAGCATGAAAGTTCATTAGGAACAGATAATATTGAAGACAGATTGTTCATATTGGAGAGGGGAAAATGATTACCTAATAACAGAAAAGTAATAGAGATATCAAATATAAATTCTTATGTGCAACCACTGAAATAAAACTGAATCTGACTCACAGTGAAAATGTATAGGTTTTCCAAGGCTATAAATCTTCAAGCGAGCAGGTAGACTTAAATAACTTTGGAAGAGTGATTGGTGGCTTTGCACTACTCACTGTGAAATTAGTCTCTCTATGTTTAGAAAAAAGTACCTCAATAAACAAACAAGCAAATAAAAAACTCACTTGTATCAAGTGTATTCAAACTCATAGTGACCAGGGTCCCTAGAATACACAAAGTATTTAACAACTAGTGCACAAAGCAATTCAAGGATCTAAATTTGTTTATTACAAGCCCTAATATCCAGATGCTCAAACTTACAGATAAAATAAACTTGGGTCTCTAGCTTACGTCATATGACAATAATCTAGGTGTGTCAAATTTTAGATATAAAGCAAAGAAATCATAATAGAAAACATGTCCATATTTTTTTATGAACCTGAGATATGAAAAGTTATAAAATATCAAGTGGATTAATTCCATGATGCAATAATGAAAAAATGAATAAAAATAGTAGTGATAACGCTGATAAACCACAGTGCATATTAAAAAATAAAATAATGGAGAAGCATTTTATTTAACATTTGGGAAGAATATTGGTTACTCAAAAGCTATGATTTTGATTTTCAGCAGTACCCTTCTGAAGTACTGACCTAGTGAAGGGTGCATTCTGTTTCAAGGTCAGGACAATGCAGGGTTCCTTCTGCTACATCATGGAAGTCATAGATTCTTTGGTATTTCCCGTTAAAGTAAACTTCTGCAGTTGGCATAATCATCTGAGAGACTGAATTTATATGTCTCCATTTTCAGGAACTGGAAAAGAACCTTACTTCAACTTTAGAAATTTAGAAAATACAAAACCAAATAACTTGACTGAATATACTGCAGTCCCGGTTTTTAACAGCTTTGAAATATCTTCACTTAACTGGCTTCTTAGATGTAGGACAAATATCCTTTGTATTCTTTAGGAGCAAAAGCAGTTTCATAATTGCAGAACGTTTCTTTGCAATGGCAACCAGAGTGAAACAACGTTTGAGAGGCGTGCTGGCCACAAAGACCAACTGCAGACTCCAAACAAAACAAAAGACCTTGACCCGCTTTCAGAGAGGTTAGTTTTAAATGTTTCACTTGGTAAAGCAGATGTATAATTATAAATACAAAAATGAGTATATGCCATTTCTTCTTTGAATCCCACCAGAAGAAAAGTAGTGTAATCAACAAAACCAACTTTGGGGGGTAAAAAATAATTAAATAAAAGATCAACGTGTTTCTTCTGAAATGAGAAAGGTGAGATCAGACATAAATGTTCTTTCGATTAAATCTTTAAGCTTTACCCTTGTTTTTTCATATTTATTTTATATCCACTTTATGAACACCCTGTAGGAGTCTAAAACCTGAATCAGCTTCTATGAAACGGAATGTATCAAACTGAGACGCTCTCAGTGGGCAGATCATTTGAAGCTGGGGCTGCCAGAGGAGACCCTGGTCTTTCAAAAAAAGTTTGCATTTGAGAAAACTGCCTTTCCCCACCTGACCACCAATAAATTGTGAAGTCTTCAGAACTTTCATCTGACAGAGATAAAGAAACAGTCACTGTGGATTTTTGAGATCTTTCTTTGTATATGGGCATGGGAGGGAGGGAGGGAGGCAGTGTGAGGAGGGAATGTGTGTAGGGGGAAATAACAAAGCTAAAGAAAATAAAACATACACATTTGTAAAGAAAGATTCCTGTTCTTAAACCAAACATATACCAAAGTTTAAAGAACGAGGCCCTTTGGTGAACAAATTAGGTTGTCATTTGGGGTAATTTATTACCTTTGTAAAGTATATTAGCTTAAATTGTTCAGAATGTTGTCAGGGCCAATAATTAAAATGACAGTGTAAAAGACATATACATCAGAGAAATGAAACAAGTAAGAACCGGTATATGTGAGCACATATCAAAGCACACTCAAGACAGACACACAGCGACCTTTTAGAGTAACTAGCACGGCCTTGTGCTTTTCTGAAACTGCAGCTCTTTATGGGAGTTTAACAAAGTTTGCCTTTCTCTTCTGCAGAAGCCTCAAGAGGCTGGGACGGATTGGTCAAACTTGTGATCCACAACCCAATGCTTAAAGACCACACCACCAAAGCTCCTTTCACATGGTAGGTTGAAGCAATGAATTGCCATCATATTTACAGCCAGTAAACTCAAACTCACTGTCCTACTGGCAACGTAAAACCATAGCAACTGACTAGACAGCCTCCAGCTGCCTCTGTGAGTGGTTCAGAAGGTTACTCTGCACACGTGTCGAAGGTCCCGTGGTTCTCCGCTGAGGAGCCAGTGGGTTAACAATCCTGACCTTGCCAGGAAAGCCAAGTTGATACAGGAGTGAAAGGCTGTAATGGAGCATCGTCCTACATGTGTATGTGTTGAGTCTTCACTACAGCCCATGTAGTCCTGTGGTATAATATCATCTCCCATTTCATAGTCTAGAAAAACAGAAATACCAGGAGCTATTAAACCCAAGGCCTCAACTAGTAAGTGACAGGACCTGAATTCAAAACCATATTTTCTCACTCCAATTTCAGAGTGAAGAACTTCCATTTCACTTGCAATGCACAGTGATTTGTTTACACTACTAACTATCACACTTTTGTAGTATCCAAGAATTATTCAGTAACCACTTAATCTTCAATTGGAGATTTCTTTTAGAATCCATGCCAGTTCGATTGTTTGGTTTATCTTCGAGACTGTTTTCAACAGCCTAAATTTCTGTGTCTAGAATTTCCATTTGAATTCTTCATTTATATTTCAGTAATATTTAACCATTTTCCCTTCTTTGAGGGATACTGCTGAGAGAGAACATGTGCATATCCTTTACTGTCTATGGTGTCATCCATTATATTGTACAAAAACCATGGTCCACCTAAGATTGCCTTATGCATGCCACTGTGCTGAGCTGTTGATTCAATTTTCTTTGTGTTCACTACTACTATTGTGGAAATTATTGATTATCAATGTCAGTTGCACATGAAAAAAAATCAATCAATTATGAATTCTCATGAACTCACTCCCCAGATTTTACAGTTCTGGTTGCAATGGCCAGAAATAAGGTCTTCTTTCGTTTGATTTATTTGTTTGCTTATTACAAAGTTTCTCTAAGGCTTTAGCGTACAGAGAAGGTTAATATGGATGGAGTTTTACAGAATTGGGTCTGAAATATTCTTAATAAATATCTGATGGGCAACTTAAGATAATTATTCTTAAACTTTGTACATGAAATGTTGGGATAAAACTCATGATTTTCCAAATTGTCTTCCTTAAGTAAAAAAAAAAGGTATTAGAAAAACCCCTTGCAAATGACAAAGAAGTAAAAGAAGTATATCTTAAATGTAAATGTTACTTTTTTTTCCCTATCTAATACTTTCATAAATGCATTAGGTGCACATGCTGGTTTTAATTCCAGCCATATATTTAAAAGATTCCAACGTTAATGACTTCCATACCACTGTGCTAGACGGTATCTATGTGTAAGTAAAATTAGTTTTATATGGAACATTTCTTTCTGAGCATCAAAGTAATGTTAAGTCTTTAAACAATTTTCATACTATGAAAAGCCAGACTATAGTGTGGGCTGGTCTACCATTATGATAATGATACTGTATCATTTTAATAGTATGCCTATAACAATAAGCCTATTAATACTTCTTAGTAATGGAACTAAAGCATACCATAATGCAAGTAATAATACTATTATCAAGATTTACAATTGCTTACTATTTTCAGGCTGTACACAGATTGCAAAGGAGCATTCATTTATCCTTGGGATTTCCAAAAGCAGTTGAACATGAACTAGCCTCTTGTTTCCAGGTCAATCTGATTTAGATATAATCATTAAGAGAGTTGTGATTTTTTTCATATTCCATGTTCTGTTTTTAGTCCCTTATAATTATCACACAAAAATATTTTCAAGAAGGAGTCCAATATATACACATATCCTCAAAATTGAAAAAAGGCGGTAGTGAAAATATACAGTATCATCTCACATTTAATTAATGAACATAAACAAATGTATGAAAGTATGTCTATTAGGCTTCCTGTTCCTATATGGAGGCTTCAAAAGCTCCTGAAAAATGGACCTGCAATCTGGTGTTACTTTTTTCCATTAACCAAAGCCCTCTTGAACATGCATACGTTTATTCTAGACAAAGGATGCTTAGACATGTCTCTAAAATCAGTGGATGATTATTACAATTAAATTCTCAGTAATACCCATGTCAGCATAACTATAATATCTTGGAACAAATCGTCCAATGACAGAAGAAATTAAGAAAAGAAGAACTGAAAGTCCAAACGATAACTCAAGAATACATAGTCTTACAATAAAAATGTAAAGCCTAGATTTAGAAAATAAAAGGGAAGAATAAATTTCCTCAGTAATTTTCAAGCTGAATGGAATGAGTGAAAAATATTGAAATCTCCAGTCAGTGAAGATTCTTTAGGCAAAAGCATTAAAAGAAAATACAAGGAATACATAGTCACTGTACCTAAAAGAATTGGTGTATTTTCAACTATTTTAAGAGGTAGTATATAATCAATAGATGATGGAATTGATTAAAAAAGTTCAAGCTGCAGTGAAACTATTGGAGAAAAAAAGCAAAGTTCCAAGAATTAACAGAAAACCAAATGGAAGGTTCAAACAAACTAGTTGGAAATGCCCATATTTATCTTCCAAGGAATTTGGAAGAGAGATGCAGTCTGCTTGATGGAGACCTATATTTGTGCAGATCCCACAGAAATGTGACTGAATAGAATATAGAATATAGAAAATATAAAAAGTTACCAGTAACATCACAAGCAAGTAAAATTTTGCTGAAGAGAACTTAAAAATAATTATAAAACCTGGACAGGAAGCTGCCAGAAGTTCATGTAAGATTTGGAGGGTGGTATAGAAAAGCACATGCCTTTGCTGACATCAGATAAATCTTATTTTAAAATGAAGAATACTAAAAGGATATTTATTTGTGTTTTAATAACTATGCAATCACATTCAACCAACAAAAGATAATATTGATTGAATAAGGATGATAATTCTAGAATACTTAATGGTGATCCTTTGGAACATGCACCAAGAGACAATTATTAGAACAGAACAAATAGATACTGAATGATTTAAATTCAGGAAAATGTGTTAGTCATGGTTGTATTCCTTTAACTTACTTATTCAGTTCTTATGCCAACTGAATAATCCAAGAGGTGAACTCCATGAAGAAGGGTGGGGCTTGTTGGAGAAAGATTCATCAACAACGTGCTCCAGACAAATGCTTTCATATCGTTCTATGAAAATGAAGAGAATGTGGAACACTTGGTGATGAAGATCAAAGACTATGAGTGTCAATTTGGATTACATTTTAGCATAAAGCAGATAAAGAACTTCCCAATTATGTCAGCAGATAAATTCATGATCAAGAAGACCAAGGTTGTGAAGATATAATTTTTTCTGAACAACTCTTCTTAATATAAGTGAACTATTGAATTGCATGATTTGTGAAATTTATGTCAATAAAAGATCTTCAAATGCTCTTTCTTTTCAAAACAGTGAAAACATTTTTCTATGAATGCTACATTAATGATTATGGAAGCAGCAATAAAAAAAAATCAATGGGTTTGCTGAAGTGGGCAATTCGGTGGCAAAAAAATGGTTCTGGGAAGTGTTAAAGAGCAAAGATATCACTTTGAGGGTCAAGGTGCACAGAATCCACTCCTTTGCATGTTCAGTCACTTAATATACTGAGGAATGATAGCCAAGGAAAAGCTAAGACCAGAGAGTAATCGATGCACTTGAATTTTGGTATAAAGGAATAACATTGAATATGCCAAGGATCACCAAAAAACAAGCTAATTTGTTTCAGAAGAAGTACAATAGAACCCTGGTGCTCGATCACATCAATCCTCAACATAGATTCCAATGCAGTGTTTGAGACAATTTTGCACCAAAACTCAAACAAAACAAGATTCTCACGTGATACACATGATTTTTATAAACAAAAACAGGTCATGTTTTGGTCACTTGCCATTAGTAGGCCTTGTTTAAACCTTTTGCAACCATGTTACAAGCATTTTGCTATAATTTTCTAGGCTTTGTGGCTTTTGTAGTTTATTGAGATAAAAAAAAATACGAGTTCCAAGAAATAGCTTTTTGAAGAGAATCATCACGATAAGGAAATCTTTATGTTATCAATGATGTTGAATATAATTTAGTAATCCCTTTTAGAAAACAGCTAAGGAAATACCTATAGCAGACCACATTAAACAGACTTCTTTTTTTTTTTAAGAGAAAGCCAGTGTGAACCTAGTAAAAAAAGGCAAATAAGGAAAAAAAAAAAAAACTGATGACAAGCAGCTACCAGCTGATTTTCTGGAAGGGGAATGCCCTTCCAAAGCATGACTCTCCCTCCATCCCTCCTCGCCTCATCCCCTTGCGCAGATCTGGATCCTCATCCATCTCAAGGTATGGGAGATACTGTAGTTGTTAAAAGCATCTTTATTTACTTTCTATTTTGGCGGGGAGAGGGCATCACTGCCCTGGTGGGGTAGGAAGCCCAGCCTTGCTCCTAGAGGGCTGCTACTGGATTTGAACCGTCAACTCTCTGGGCCGCAATCCTGCAAACAACCACTATGTCACTTGGGCTCATCGCAAAAGCATTTTTAATATTGTGCTTCTCCTTTAAATTACGTTAACTGTGAACTTACTTACTTTGAAATTTCTGTGTAAAGTTTTTTATAAAAGACAAGGTTAGGGTAAAAATTTGCTAGTTAAGAATGGACTGATTATTTTCAATTATTTCTTATGCGAAAAAATTGATACGGAGCCCGACTGCATCCGATGTCGATGCTCCTTCCAGAATGGATTAGAGTGGGAGGTCTGGAGTTCTACTGTAAATACTCCTTAACAACATATTAACATCTCAGTTAATATGGATAGACCCAAAGGGGCTCCAGTACTGGAGGAGTGACATCATGTTTGGAAAAGTAATTACTTCAGTGATATTGACTGACATTGTGGCTGCAATGATCGTCTCAAACACAGGACAGACTGTGATGTTATACAGGACTTGGAGGTGTTCTGTTCTTTTGAACAGAGTTGCTCTCAGTCTGAACATCTGAATGGCACCTAACAACGACACTGCATATAACAATAAATTCCCATTGCACTTACTCAAAAATAACGCATTCTTTCTCAGCACTATGCAGCATGAAAAAACCAAATATATTTGTTGTCTTTGTTTTTTAATTTTTTTTCTTTAGAATATAGGACCCAATATGGTAAAATCAAACTATAAATAAGCAAAACAAAAATCAAATTCACACATTTTTAGTTTCCATGTATTATTTAAGGAATTGTTCCCCTGCTATGGATGTCTCACATTAAATTGTTTATTAAAAAAATAAGTTGAAAATTCTTCACAGGAAATATCCTTGTAGAAATATTGTCTCTCATAATTACATATATAATAAATCAGTGCTAAAAGAATATATTGCTGGCAGCTACAAGTATGTGTGTTTCATATTAGGTAACTACCTTTATCGTTCAATATCACATAATCCATTTTGTCGCTTTTTATTATATATGTTAATGAATTAATTTATATCTTTTAAAAATGTCTTTATAAAACAAAAATATACAGTTAAAGATGTTTTAAATATATATTCCATGCTTTTAGGGTCTTTACATTGAGTATACTTTGGCAACAGAAAGATGTTTATTTATAATATAATTATTGTTATGTTACAGATTTTTAATCTCGCATACTCTGTTGGAAATGATTCTCATAACAGATTTTTTCAAATTAGTTCTGACTCATAAGCATCTGGTCCAAACAGTGCTGATTCTATACTATCTTCATAGTCCTTTTATATTTGACCAAATTGTTGTAGCCACTGTGTTGACACAGCTCTTTAAATATCTGATCCTATAGTTTACCAATATCACAATGTCCTTCTCCTGGGATGGCACATTCCTGAAACCTTGCCAGAGTAACAAAGATGAACTCTCACCATTCTGACTTCAAAGGAACATTCTGACTAGATTTATTCTGAGTTTGTTCTTCTGGCAGTTCAAAATATATTCAGTAT
>PVJH01040865.1:0-15400 GCA_004026705.1 Nesogale talazaci
CTTGATGCCCCCCCATCTCCAGCATCTGCTTGAATCTGTCTTTTTTAAGTTCCTCCCCGCCCCCCCTCCCTGGAATTTCTGTTCTCCCTCCTGCTCAGGTCCTGATTGATTTGTACTTTGGAATTTTTCTCATGTAAATTTGTACAATGGAAAATATTGTTCAGTTTGAATAGAAAGCATGGAGAATTTAATTTTTAAAAATTTAAAGGAAGATAGCTGAGCTTCAGATTGAAGAAATTTATTTGTGTAAAGTTATTTAAAAACTGTATTATATAAAAGGCAAAAAAGTTGTATTTGATGTGAATATGCGAACTCTGCTCTAATAAAGACTGACTGCATGGAGCCAGCTCCAGCCACGTCATTCCTGCAGCTCCTTCGGGCCGACCCCTCACGGGACCCAGGACCCCTGTGTGTGTGGGGGCTGTCCTAACGTGGCCCAGATCAAGGCCAGGTATGGCTGTAGGGACACGGGGCTGCCACAGGCGATGGGGGCCGGCAGGGTCGCTGCAGCCTCCCTGTGTGACTGTGGAGCTCAGTGCTGCTAACCACCTCCCCACCCCGCCCAACTGACTTCACAACATGAACTTCAGAAAGAAACATGGGGGGGGGGGGGGCTTTCAAAAGTTTGTGAGGCCCACTAGCTCCTCCTCCTCCCCCCAGCCCTCTGCTCCATTACCCAAGTCTAGAACTACATGCCACCCCCCTTCAGTCTGCTGATTGCTAGAGCTCCCACAGAAAGACAGTTCTGGAAGCGGCACAGTACTTTTTAGTCCCTCGCCAGCCATTAAAGGCTCAGGAGTGCACCCGTGGACCCACCCACCCCTGGCCCCCCAGCTGAGGCAGGTGGAACCACCCATCCTGGAAGGAGGGAGGCTGGGCTATCCCCTGGACTCAGCCTGGCTGGTGGCGGCAGACCCTGGACTGCTGGACTGCCACTGGATTCTAGAGTTAACAGAATTTCTCCACACACTTCTTCAAGCCCCTTAGTGTGTGTGTTGGGGGGGGGGCGCACTAGCCCTGCTGAGGTCTCCCAGGACCGAAGGCCTTCAGGGTCTTCAGCGAGCCCACCTCACCAGCCCCTCGCTTCCGCCCACACCCTGGAGCATGCGCTCACTCCCTGGACCTTCAAATAATGACGTGCTTCTCTAGGGGGCCTGTGCCCAGGGCTTGGCTCCAGTGCGTCTCGAGCCCCTGCCTGGCCATCCATTTCCCTCAGGGCCCTCAAGCCAGCACCACCCAAAACAGCTGTGCTCCAGGGGAAGGGATGTTCCCCTCTCCCCGGTCCCTTGTTACTGTGGGTGGAGGTGGCCCCGCTGCTCTCAGGACAGTGCCAGCACCACCCCACGAAGGGGCGCTCTCGTCTCCCACTCCTGCAGCCACTGCATCCCTGAAGCCCGCAGCAGCGACCCCCTCCCTCCCGGCCAGCCGGAGCAGCTGGTGCCCGCCCGGTCGGAGCTCCTACCCCGAGCACGGCTGCCCCAGCCCAGGTGTGAGTCTAGGTCCTCGTGGGCAGCCTGGGCCAGAGGGGCCTGACGGCGGTACAAACAACTCCGCTCCGTATTCTCCATCAAACCGCTTTAATCACGACCTTACAACACCGGCACTTCTGGCGGGGGGGAAACCGGCTCCTGCAGGAAACAAGGCAGAAAGCGCTGAGTCTCCTCGTTCGGAGGCTCCAAGCTCCCGGCTGCTGCTCACCAGCCCTCCCCTGGCCCTCAGGATCCCGTCCCTGCCCTGTGCTTCCCTCCGCCCACCACAGCTCAGTCGGGGGGCAGCGGAGTCGACACGGGCACGGCAACAGTCTAAACCCCAGCCCTACCTACCTCGTAGGCCTGTTCCCAGGCCGACACCCTTTATGGGAGCAGAGCGTCCCACATTTCTCCCTCTGGTTTCCAACTGCTGGCTGTGCAGTTAGCCCAGTGTGTCATCACTAAGTCACCAGGCTCCTGCAAAAGCAGACGCCTCCCCCACAGGACCTGGACGGTGGGCTCTGGTACCAAAGGTTCTAATTGCCAGAGGGGCTCTCAGAGTTGTTTTGTTTGGGGCTTTGCTTTTTCCTGAAAGGAGCGTGGTAGGCAACATAATTTGGGGAACCTGTCTCTCCCCCAAACTGCTCATAAGCACGAGACTCCACAGTGGCCCTCATGCAGTATCCCCCACAGCCTCGCGATGGGAGAAGCCTGCTCCCTGCAGGGGAGCACGGGCGGCAGACCCCGCAGGCCTGCCGTTGGGTGGGGGCTCAGCCCACCCCACTCTTCAGTACCCACCGGAGACTGCTGGGATTTGAATGCCCACAAACTACTACTGCTTAAAGACCAGGGCAGCATGAGAAGGACAAGGCCTTCACCCTGCTGGGATCCACCAGTGCTAGAGCCCACAAGATGCCCCTTCCACAAGCCAAGCCGTGGCAGCTTCGCTGACCTGGCAGGGTCTGAAAGAGCCTGTGCCTGCGCATGATGGATCTGCCAGAACAAGCAGCAAGTCTGTGTCGTCGAAGAAAGCCAAGCGAACGGCCAGAGTGTTCCTCAGGGCACCATGGCCAGACCTCACTCATACCTGGATTCGGATGTGGTGTCAGGAGACACCTCCTGCCTGCCTGGTAAGGGGGAGGGGCTGCCACACTGGCTGCAAACCTAAGCAACTGTGGGCATGGCACAGGACCGGCGAGCATTTTCTGTGGAAGCCTCTGATGACCCCTCATCTGGATCATGGCAGCTATTACAACACTGTGACTCATTGTAAAATACATAATATGAGGATCCCCGACGCGGGGTGGGGAGGGAAGTAGGGCATCCTCTTAGTACCCCTCTACCGTCTGCAGAGCTCGTGTCCGGACAGTTCCACGTGCTGGACCTGCCATCCTTTGCCCCTGCAGACTTAAGTGACGGACACGCACGTATTCACCAGGGGTGTCATCACTGCCTTCCTGTGCCTGGCACCAAGGTGGAAACACACCCCACGTATCAGAGGGAGGTGAAGACACTCCAAACAAGGGAGAGGCGGCGGCGGGCGATGTGACAGCCCAGTGTGCAGAATGAGCCCCCACGCTGCTCCCCAGGCTGAGGTACAAGTGTCCAACGACCACAGGGCCCGGGGACGTCAGCACAGCACCACCGGGCACACCCACCCGACAGGCGGCCCAGCCGGATCCTCAGTCTTCGTCATCAGGAGGTATGCCCAGCTCCTCATCCGTCCACTGGGAAGGATCTGGATACGGAAAATGGCCCTGGACAGCAAAGGAAGGGACGTCAAGGACCCGAAACCCACTCGCCAGTTGAGGCGAATGCAGCCACAGGAGGGAGGTGAGGAGGCTGGCAGTCGTGGCAGGCCTGCGTTCAGCTCATGACTGAACTGTAATGGGCAGTGGCGTCCACACAGTCCAGGCCTCTCCTGCTGGGGGCCCACAAGCACCTGTGGCTGGTGCCGTCACACCAGGCCCAACAGCCGTGGCAGTGGGCAGGCCTCACTTTGATGCCCACCGTGGGGGCTTCACTTTTAACCACATGGGAGGTGTGTGGCGACCCTCTCGGCGCCATGTTCAACGGCCCGTGTCCCACCTTGGTCATTCCTGCGCCACCTCGCAGCCCTTCTGCACCACTGCGTGTCAGCGTCACGTGCGAGTGCACTGAGAGGCCATCAGGACCCCTGGCTCGAGTTAGCGAGGTCCTGGGTCTGCTGTGGTGCCACGAGCAGGGCCCACAAGCTCTCCGGCGTCCGCCTACTCGGACCCTCTCCTGCACCCAGAGGTGCGAGAGCTGCTAAAAGGCGGGGTTCCTCTCGGAAACCACCCCAAACGTACGGGCATTCAAGGTCCCTTGAGTCGGCAGGTGCAATTTCCTGGAGGCCTGTAGTAACTGCTCCATCGACGGGAGCTAAAGTCTCCGCTCAGGAACTTCCCTCCAGACCAAGGATTCTCAACCTTTAATACAGTTCCTCAATCCCACGACCATGAAACTATTTTCATTGATACTTTGTAACAAGTTTGGTATCAGATGATCCCAGGGAAAAGGTCGGTCCAAAAGGATTATGACCCACTGGTTGAGAACCGCCGCTCATGCACCTCACAGGAGCCCACGGGTAAGCACTGAAGGCTGGTGTGCGGGGGGCACCCACCAGCCGCGGACGGCGGCCTCCTGCATCGCACGGGCACGTTTCTCACACGGGTCCTAGGGGGCGGGCCGCTCTGGGCTGGACGGTCCCGAAACTCAGGTGCAGAACAACGGAAACTGGCCAAAAGGCGTGGACGGCAGAATTCGATTCTGGTGATCTGAGGACGGGAGCAGCTGAAAGGCCTCCTGCCCCGTAAGTCCTCGGGAAGCAAGGTCGTGGGGACCCCGGCCCGCCCCCCGATCCGCACTCACCAGCACAGCGTCCGGCTCGTGCCAGAACCGCCAGAGGATCCAGAACCACATGAACCCGCTGAAGAACTCGCCCAGGACCACCTGGTACCTGGTCAGCTGGGGGGGCTGCCGGTAGCGGGGCTCGATGTGCACGCCGCCGCCCGCACTGTCGGGCAGAGAAGCGGGTCAGCGGGCCCGTGCCCGAGCTCGGGGACACCCTAGAAGCGCGCCCCGCCCGGGCTCGTCGCAGGACGTAGGAGGGTTTCCCACGCTCGCGCGACCCTCGCACGGCGGCCCCCCGCCTGGCAGATGCCGTCCCAAGGGTGAGGCGCACGCGCGTGCTCTGCACCAGCCCCGGCGGCGGGAGGCGGGGTCAAGTGCGCAGCGCACCGCGTGGGGGCCCACGCCGTCCGGAAGCAGCCCAGCGAAGGCCCCGCCTCCCCGCGCCAGGAGGGACTACAACCCCCAGCATGCCCAGCGGCGGGGCCGCGCGGGAACCCGCACCCGCCCGCGCGGGGTCAAGGTGAGGACGAAGGGAGTGCGGGCGCCCCAAATAAGGCGAAGAGCCCCGCCGACACTCACTGACGGACGCCCCCGCTCCCCGCCGTCCGCGGGCCGCAGCCTCGGAAGAGCCGGCCTCCAGCGCGAACGAAGGGCGCCAGGCGCGTCAGAGCCGACATGGCAGCCGGTGTCCGCAGAGCGCTCCCGGGCCGCGCGCCGCCTGACGTCACTTCCGCCAGTCCCCCGCCCCGCCCGCCCCTGGAGCGGCGTCGCCCATTCCTCCCTCCCAGGGGTGCGGCGGCTGGCCCGCGGCTGCCCGTGGAGCTGAGCCGAGACGGGCTCCTCGGCGTCTCGTGCCTCCCCCGGCGCGGCACAAGCGTCGGCGGGCGAACCCCTGCGCCTCTCCCGCCTGCCGGGCGCTCCCTGGCTTGGAGGTGAGGGTGCCCCGCAAAAGACGAATGGTGTGGCCGGGTTCGCGCGTTGCTAAGCAACGTCGTGAGGAGGCGGAGCCTGGGAGGGTTGACAGGTACCGCGGGCGACGCTGTACGGACTCTGCCCGTACTGCCCCGAAGAGCCCGGATCTCTGTTACACTTTTGCCCCCCGAGACCCCAACACGGTGTCTAAACGCGTGTGTACGTGTGTGTCTCACAATTCGATTGTTTTGTTCTTCCGCAGCCCTGGATGCTTGGCTTTCGTCTCTCTCCGCCGACTTCTGCTCGGTCGTGGCTCGGACGGCTCGCTCTCCGCCCCCGCCCCCGCCCCCGCCCCGTGCCCCCCACCGAATGAGTTGTTTAACAGCATACCTTGCGTGTGCTCGGGGATTTTTATTCCTTCGTTACACCTTCTTTCCCAGGTAGCAGAAGTTACTCAGGTGCACCCAAATGCACTCACGCCCCTCCATCCTTCTTGCTGAATTAAATTTAAAAACTGCTTGAACTTCAGTGCTCACCCCTACTTAAAACAGTGCTGGCCCATAGACAGCTTGTGGGCCCTTCACTTTGAAAAGCTTTTTTGCATTTCAAATTCTGATTTTATTTTTAAACAGGAAAATTTTCGTTTCGTTTCTGGTTTCAGCCAATAAACAATTGTGAGTAACAGTGAATTCTCACTGCTTGCCACATGGGCTGGGAGAGCTGCACAACTGCCCTCACCATATTTGAATGGGCGCCTTTCAGCGGAGGGCAGGGAGGCCCCACCCCGTCTTCCAAAGCAAATCAACTGTGTGGGCACTCGTCGTGGTCTCCCATTACACAGTAATTTTAAAGATAAAACAGACTAAGGGGGGTGGGGTGGAACTACCTTGTCCCTCAATTTTTCTTCCCTTCATGAACTACCATCTCCCTTACCATGAGACCAGGGGAACTGGATTGGATGGTGCCCAACCACCATTACCGTGTATTTTGGTCAGGGACCCAATAGGTGGGTCCTGTATGCAAAACAGTGTTTTTTTTGTTGTTTTTTTTTAGACATCACTGCCCTGGTGGTGGGAGTAGGAGGCCTAGCCTTTGCTCCTGTGAGCGGGAATTGAACCTCCATCCCAGTGGGCCGCAGTCCCGCACACAACCACTACGTCACCGGGGCTCAGCCCCCGCAAAAGAGTTTTACAAGACATGTTGAAACTGCTGGGGGCTGAGCCCCTGGTGGCACAGTGGTTGTGCGCGGGAATGTGGCCCACTGGGATGGAGGTTCAATTCAGCTCCCAGGAGCAAAGGCTGGGCCTCCTACTCCCACCACCAGAGGGCAGTGATGCCTAAGAAATCTAAAAAAAAAAAACAAACTGCTGGGATCCCCCAATTTACTGCCTGGGCATGTGCAAACTTTCAACCCAAACTAGCCCCCCCAAAACCATCTTTGAACGGAGGAAACTTTAAGTCGCGATGGCCGTGAGCACTGTAGCCTCTTAGAGGAGATTGAACTGGAAAGAATACAGCAGCCAGATCCAGAGCCCAGGTGGGACTCTGGGGTGCAGAGCTTCCCCTACTGCTGGTGGGCCGACAGGGGCACAGGGAGTGAGGACTCCAGTGAGGCAGGCCACCACGGTCCAGAGGCAGCACGAATGCCAATTGGTGTGTGCATGTGTTGCTGCGTGGGTGTAAATTGGTGTATGCACATGTGGCTGTGTATACGTAAACAGGTACGTGTGCATGTGTTGCTGTGTATATGACGACCAATAGTTTTTTTAAGTCGCTGACCAAACAAACCACCCTCCTGAAGGCTTGTGTGATCTCACTTCCCCTCTGAGTCTCGGAGAGAAGACTCAGGCTCTGTGTCCAGTGGTTTGTACTTCACGGAGGTCCACGCATGTGGTCAAGAGAGGCAACTCTGTTGTCCAGCGCCGCCTGAACAAACTGCCCACCACCGGGAGCAGAGCGGTCAGGGACTGTCCACAGCAGGTCAGCCGTGGCAATCTCTGTCTCTCACTTGCTAGTAAGACTTAGCAAGGAGTCGGTAAAAGGACTAAATGGGGGATATGGGACACAGTGAAACTGGTCCTAGCTATAGTCTTTGCCTCAAAAAAAGATTTTTAAAATGAAGAACGTAAAACAAATTATGTGTGTGCATCTCTTTGAAATTTTTTGGAGGGAGGGCATCACTGCCCTCTGGTGGTGGGAGTAGGAGGCCCAGCCTTGCTGCTGGATTTGAACCTCCAACCCAGTGGGCCGCAGTCCCGCGCACAACCACTACGCCACCGGCGCTCAGTCCCAGAATTTAGTCCCAATAAAGGTGCATGTCCTTAAGCACTGGCCACAATGAGCGTAGAGGATTCTGGGCCACTTCCCAGGACCAGCAGGGCTGACAGGATCAAGGAATGTGCAGGGTCAAGAAGGGAAGAAAGAAAAGCCAGGAAACCAAACAGCTTTTTATTCCTCCTCCTGGTCCAAAGGCCATTTCTCCTGACCCGCAGTCCAGCCCCAGGATGACTGGGGAGGCCCTTTCTCTCCCACCCTCCACTTTCTGGGTGACTGGCACTGCGGAGACAGATGCCCAAACACCCATTCTCAGAGTGCCCACGTGCCTCAGGGGCAGCTTCCCGGGGGCGGGCTGCAGTCAGGGGAAGGGCGCTGGTCCCCCCAGGAGAAAGGGTCTCGCTGCCTCCAGTATATCCAGCTGGGGGTCCAGGGAGCGGCCGAGCCCCTCCAGCACCATGGTCGCGAACACAATTGAAGCAAAATTACTCTCGAGTTTCACCTGAAACATAAGCGTGGCGGTTCTCTGAAGGCGAGAAGAGGGACTGAGACAGTCCCATCTTCGTCCACTCCCACGACTGCCCCCTGCGCAGTTTCCTTGTGTTTCAGACCTTCCCGAGCCCAGTCTTCCCCCACTAACCCATTCCCCACAGGCTAGGACGCTAGGGAAGAATCGTGCTGCACGTATCGGGGGGTGGGGTGGGGTGTCCCACATACATTAGAGTCACAGAGATAAGGCACCCCCAAAATCACCAGAATTGCGCTGACTGAGCAGAGCTTTCACTGTACGCATTTTCCCCACGAGACGAAAACCGAGCAAATCGCTCTGAGTTAATGTGCCCGGTGGTGTCGTCTGGGAAGGTTCTTTGGTCACAGTGAATTTTTTTTGGAAAAGCAGTTTCCTTCAAACGTTGGTTTTGGTGATGGCCGATTTGAGGGAACAAGGTGCAGCTTGAGATTCTGTTTCCTGCTGGGGGAAATGCCAGACACTGTGGTGAAGGCGGACACGCTGAGGAGGACAGCGCCGTGGGAAATGCCCAGTGGACGAATGGTGGTGTCCTGTCAAGGAGGGCGAGGTGCCCTCTGATGACATGACGCCCTTCACCACGGACGGACAGGAACATGCATTTGGAGCTCAGCGTACCTCTCTTGCCCCCCACACCTGACTCCAGACCTCTCTTTTTGTGACTTTGTTTCTGCGAATGCAGAGGAACAGGAAAGGAAGTAATTTGATGACATGAAAAAAGTGGGGCAGGTGCCAACAGAAGCGGTAGACAGATGTTTCCGAGAGTGGAATCGCATATTTGACAAATGTACTAAGGTGTAATGGAGAGTACTTTGAGTTCTGTTTTTTTTTTTAAACAAATATAAATATATAGGTTTGAAAAAAAGCATACCAGATTTGGGGGAGGGGGAAATGGCCCCCATGGGGCTCTGAAGTAGGCAGCCTCATCTTTCTCCCCAGGAGGGGCCAGTGGGTTTGAACCCCCACCTCTGGGTGAGCAGCCCAACACCGAGGAAAGCACAGCAGGCTGCCAATTAAACGCACATCACACACTCCACCAGGACTCCCTTTCCTGGAGGTGTCCCCCTGGTGACACACGTCACCTGGGACACCTTTCCTACACAGCCTGACCTCTGTGTGGTGGGCTGACTGTCTTCCAGCTCCGACTGGGGGGGGGGGGGGGGCCTCTTCCTGTCCCTGGTGTGCAGACAGCCAGGCCATCTTCCCGTGCCCTGGGCACACCAGCTGCCTGCCCCCCGGCCCGTCTCTCTCACTGGGGTGTGCTGCTAGTCCCTTTCCCTACTTGCTCTGAAACCACCCACCTGTCTTCTTGGAGATGACCCTGCCAGACATTCTGCCCCACAGAGGTCACGCCAGCTGGGACACTGGCCTGTCTGGAGAAGGCCCAATGGCAGTGGTAACCAGATAGCCTTGAACCACCCAGGCCCGGCTCAAATGATGACCCTTCCACCAGGGCCCTGTAGGGCACACGCTCCCCCAGCCACTGACTGGGCAGTGAGAAGGAAGGAGGGCTTGGTCTTTGCCCCTCTTACAGAAGGTTACAGTCTCCCCAAATAGCAGCCCACGCCATGCAGGGCCCTGCAGGGCGGCTGAAAAGGTGCCTTCTGCCTTCCCAGGTGGCCCTTCCCCGGGGGCAGCAGACACAGACACACACACACACAGACACACACACACACACACACACACACACACACACACACACACTTCCCAGAGCGCCGGCAGGAGTCTAGGAGTAGCCCGGGCCTCACCTTGTGTGTCATCAGTAACTTGAAGACGCTGGAGAGGAGACTGGAAACTTGAACCTGGAAAACAAGGGTGTCACAGAGCAGAGAAGGCGGTGCCTGGAGCCCACCACACGTACACGTGATATACATTACTCACACGCACACACATGCTACACCCACATGTACCACACATACCACACATGCACACACACACGCACACAGGCATCACCCCCGCACCCACTCCACTTCCCCGGGCGCCGAGCCCCTGCCCACCTTCTCCAGGGTGACAGTGTTCTTCCTGGCCTGGCTCACCAGCACAGCCATCTCAGCCTTGAAGGCCTCGGCATCCCCGCACTCGCTGGCCCGAGCGTGGTGAAGGATGAGCTCGGCCACCCTGTGGCCCTGGAAGGGGAGGAAGGAGAGAGACTGGCCCGTGGGGTGCACATTGCTGAGCGCCCACAGCTCCCCCCCCCCACACACACACACACACACAGCCTTGTCCCTGCGCTTCCCTCTCTACCTTGGGTCGGAGGACCCTGGCCCAGCAGTCTGTTGGTCTGGGGGCCCTCGCTGGCCAGAGGCCGACTCTCCTGGGTCCACTGGCCTGGTTCACGGGGCCTGGAGCCTACAGAGCTCACAGGGGCTGAACTGCCCCTGGACTCGGCCGAGAGCCTCACAAGGGGCCAGGCTCACCCGGGATCCCCCTGTCCCTCTGCTCCTCTGCCCAGGACCAAGCTCTTGCTCCTGCTCCCCCACCCGTGCCCCCACGCCCCTCTGCTTTCTCAGGGTCCCTGTGCATGTGCTCAATAAAGACCTCCTGCCCACACCTGGTCTGCCCCTCAGGGACTGCAGCCTGGGCCCCTCACCTGTCCCAGCAGCACCGCCAGGAAGACCGCCCGGAAGTTGCTCAGGTCAGCAGCCTGCAGCTCGGCCACGATGCCCGCGTCCAGCAGCACCAGCCTCACGGGCTGTGGGTCAGGGAGGGCCGCAGCTGCCTCCTGGCTCCTAGGTAGACAGTGGACGCCCTGCACCAGGATGTTCCCAGGGTGGAGGTCCGCGTGGACAAAGTTGTCCAAAAATATCTGCAGGACACCAGCGAGGGCACAGCTCACCACCCCACCCACTGAGGGTCTGCTAACCCACTCAGGGACCCACCCAGGGTGGGGGGACGGTTACCTGAGTGGTACCCGCCAGGGAAACCCGAGTGCGGGTGTGCCGTGTTGGGCCGACACTGGCACCGGCACCAGCACCTCCGCCGGGATGAGGGTGGGGGTGGGAGGCCCCCCGAGGCAGGGACACGCTTCAGGTGCCAGGCTTCCTGTATCTCCTTCCTGGAGGAGCCCTGGGGCGGGGCGGGGCTGGATGGGGTAGACCCCAAACAGTCATCTGTGTCCTCCACTTATCTGATGCCCCACCCACCCCAGAGGATCCCAGGAGAGAGAAAATATGCCTGCCTGTACACCCAACAGCCCAGTGCAGGCACGCCGTCCCCACCCAGGAACAACCTGCCAGGAGCATGGGCACTGCCCACTAGGTGGACCTACCATCTTCAGGAGCATGCGGACCCCCAGCCGGGCAATCTGCTGCTTCAGCTCCGTGGGCACAGCTGCCTGCTGGTAGCAGGACACGGGCACACTCTCCTGAGGAAGGGTGAGGAGGACAGTGTCCATCCCTGGGCAGCCTGCTGCTGGCTCTGTCCCAGGAGACACCGTCACGGTCCCCCACATGGGGCGGTGCCGGCATGAGAGGCAGGTGACAGTTCACCCGGTCCAGAAGCAGCCAGCAGGGAACCCGGGGGGAAGGGGGAAATGGGGCAGAGAGGGAACCCTGTTGACAGGCTCCCTCTCTAGGGGCTGCGAGCCTCTCCAGGGGCTGTGGACCTTGTTGCCTGAGTGGCCACCCCAGCATCCATGGTGGCAGTGTGGCCGTGAGCCCCCTGCTGCCGGTCCCCTGTCCATGGGGCAGCGGGGGACAGGACGAATGTCCCAGGCCCACCTCAGACGGTGAAGAGGCTGGCCTGGAATGCTGGGCAGCAGCCATGCATGCCTGGTCCTTTCTGCGGCATAGGCAGTGTGTGCATGCATGCATCTTGTGGCAACATTGGCAGGGGAGAGGGAAGAGATGGAGGTTGAGTCGGTGCCGACACGTAGCATGACGCTTGAGAAAGAGCGGCTGCTGGCCTTGAACTGCTGGCCTTGGGGTGCGCAGCCCAGCAAGGAAACCGCTTTGCCACCAGGGCCCCTGGCGGGTCACCCGGCAGAGACGGTCACTGGGAAAATGGGTACCCACTCCCCAGTGCCATTCCTCGCACACTGGCCCGCCACACCCCATCCATCCATCCATCTATCCCCCAGCCGGCAGGTGGACTTACCTCATAGGTCTCCACCAAGACCTCCCTGGAGACGAAGGGCCGCAGCGGCGTGGGGAACCTGACGGCATGGACGTCCCAGAAGTTTCGCTGGAAGTGCTCCAGGTTCCGAGCCTCATAGCGCAGGTCAATCTACAGGGGGAGTCGTGACGGTGGGTCAGGACCAGGATGGCTGCAGCCCACCCTGCCCTCCCCTCGGCACTAGCACCTCCTGCCCCAGCCTGGACCTCGCCCCGCCCCTCCTCTGCCCTCACCCGGCCCTTCCACCAAGGCCACCTGCCCAGCTCCTCTCACCCCAGACAGCTGCAGACCTCCCCAGGTCCTCTGGGCCTTGGGGGACCAGGTCCCTCACGGGCATTGTCCCTCCAGCAGCACAGCAGCCCGCTGGCCCTGCTGGTCCACAGGCCTGGCTGCTCAGCCCTGGGCCCCAGATGCTGCCCCTCCCACACGCCCCACAGGCTCCTCGGGTGGACTCTCAGCCTCTAGCCCAGACCCTACACTGGGCCAGTCCCGTGGACACCACAAGCCCCTGAAACTCCACCTGTACTGGGTCCACACCACCCCGGTCCACTCTGCCACCCAGTGTAGCCGCACAGTGGGTGTTCCAGAGCCACAAGGCTGCCACTAACCCCTGGTGGGCCAGTAGGTGTCTCCTCTCGCCAGTGGCTCAGCCATGCCTCCGACTACGTACGGGAGCAAGTCCACTCCACAGTGCGACCTCCACAGTGCACAGTCTGCCCTGTCCACCTCTCAAGCCTCCTTCAGCACCCAGCACCCACCCGCCAGGTATCCTGAACTGTCCCCCGCCCCTCCAGGAGCACCCTGACTGCCCACCTCCCCACCTCCGACCCGCCCACCCTCATCACGCTCACTGGCTGATGCAACTGCGAGCTGAAGGAGGAGAGAGGCCGCGGGCACGTCCACCCCAGTCCCTCCACCGCACGGGCTGCAGGTGCCGGGAGGACAGAGGGGTGCAATGGGGCATCCACGGGGCCGGGAGCCTGAAAAGGCTTTGTGTGGGTTTGAACTTTCATCCTCCAGCTAGCAGTTGAGTTTCAGCACCATCAGGGCCCAAGTGGCTGCAGGAGAAGCGATCCTCTGCTCTCCTGTTGTCCGAGGCCCGAGCCATCACAGCACGGAGCTGCACCCTGGGTCCGAACCCCGCCCCCTCCCACACACACAGTGGCCCACTTCTCAGCCCAGGCAGGGCCTGTGGCAAGCAGAGGCACAGGTAGCACTTTCCATGTCACCACAAGCAGGTCATCCACTGAGTAAGGGAGACGATGTTTCCCAAGTGCCCGCTCCTTCACACGGGCCAGTGATCAAGCGCTGACTGGTAGGCTGTGGGCAAAGGGGCTGCCATCCCTGCAAGACCTCCTTCACGGGCACACTACCACACCCATGAGATCCTTCAGGGGGCCCAGCTGCCACACTGACGGGGGGGGGGGCGAGCACCCCACCTCTCGCAGAACCGCCCATCACAAGGCCCCACAAGGACACACGCTGAGAAGCTGGATGCAGCCCCTCCCTCAGCTCAGGGGCGTGGGCATTGCTGGGAGGGAGGTGGGACCGTGCCATGGAAGGCCCCGGGCGCCTGTGCCCTTTGTCACCTCAGCATCTGCCCAGCACCACCCCACAGGCACGGCGAGGGGCCTCGGAAGCCGTGTGCTAAGAGAACCACGTCATCGTCGGTGCTGTCGGTCCGTTCTAAGTCCCGGTGGTCCTGGGGCAGCACTGCCCACAGGGTCTCCCCTGGGAAGGGGTGGGTGTCATACTGGGATAGCAACCGAGCCCCTCACTGTGCTGTGGGGGCCCCTCAGAGAGAACGAGGGGGAGGGAGGGTACCTGCTGGACCATGAGCTTCTCAAACTCCTCCACCACTTCGGGCAGGCTCAGCCACCGGATGCCCGGCCACAGCCCCAGGGCCCGGCTGCCCAGCTTCATCAGCAGCAGGTCCATGCGCACCTGGGCAAGCAGGCCAGGGTGCAGCACCTGTGGGAGGGGGCATGGTGAGGGCGGCGGCAGCGGCCCAGGGAGCCCACCCTCACCCCACCAGCCTGCCCCTGCCCCTGGACACTGTGCTCAGCTCAGCCTGAGGTGGGGGCCAAGTCCTGACATCCAAGAGGGAACGCCTGTTCTCTTCCGGTTCCACGAGGAGTTCCGCACGTGGTGCTCAGGAAAGGGCTGCGGAGTCCCATTGGGGTGCTCGGGGTCAGTGTGGGCCTGGGTCTCCCTGGGCGTGACGCCAGGACCAGCCTGTGACCCACGGGTCACTGAAGCTGGCCCTCCAAAGCTCACCCCCTGCTGGGGACATGCTCCGGTGCTGTGCCAGCCATCAGGACCCCCGACGGGGCCGCACCACCAGGTGTCTCAGCCACCGGTGGGCTGACAGTCATCCCCTGAACCCGGCACCCCCGGAGCCAGACCCAGGGCCACGGAGTCGGTTCTAACCCGTGGCGACTCTGTGATGCCCACGGAGCCGGACGTCTTTATGGGAGCACCGCCCCGTCACAAGACAGAGAGCTTGCACAAATATCTCTCGGGCCAACGGCTGCGGCATCTTCTCCCCCACGAGAGGCTGGGAACGGTGGCCGAGCTGTGCTGAACAGCCCAGTGCCCAGCCCGCCGCACCCGTGTCTCTGCACAAGCTGGGCCGACCCGCAGACACCAGTAGGAGCCAGAGGGCGGGCGGGACGGCCAGCCGGTCCACCATTCACCCGGCCCCACACCCTTTGGGGGTTTCCTTTTCCCTGTAGCCACCGTCACACGCGCCAAAGCAGCCGTGAAGACACAGCGGATTGCGGGGAGAGGTGGGCAGCCACAGACCTCGCCAGTGTCCAAGAGCGGAGGTCACTTTGAGGATGAAGAAGTGACTGATCCAAACCAGGGGGCTTCCGGGTGCAGAGAAGCTAAAAGCAGAAGCTTTTGAGGGACGGTGCTGGTGAGGGAGACCAAATAAGGTCCGGACAGCTGAGAGAACCAACCAGTCTGTGTTGGGTGCTGAGAGGAGAAAGTCAGCGATGTCTGGTGGACGTGGCGCTGAGGGACCAACCACCCCTGTGGGTCTCTGAGATGGTCTCTCTTTACAGGAGCGCAGAACCTCACCTTTCTCCCGAGGAGCCGCTGGTGCTGTCAGACTGCTGGCCTCGAGGTCAGCAGACACCAGGGCGCCGAAGAGAGGACGCCGGCAACGATTCTCAGCCACGCAGGGATGCGGCCGGCCACAGCCTGACAGGACAGGGGCAAACTGCCT
>PVJH01040866.1:0-15389 GCA_004026705.1 Nesogale talazaci
GGATGGTGCCCTGCTATCATCAGGGTAGGGGGGTACTAGGGGTTAGGGAGTGGAAAAGAGGGGAGAAAGGGGGAACCCATCACAGAGTTGGATATATAGCCCATCCCCCAGGAGGATGACACCAGAAATGGGGGTGAAGGGAGACAGTGGACCATGTAAGACACAAAATAGCAATAATATATCAAGGATTCATGAGGGTGGGAGGGAGGGGAAAAAGAGGAGCTGATACCAAGGGCTCAAGTAGAAAGAGAATGCTTGGGAAAAGTTGATGGCAACATATGTACAAGTGTGTTTAATACCATTGAATGAGGGATGTCCGATTTGTAAGCACTCCCCAAGAAATGATGACAAAAAAAGTAACACTCCACCAGACCAGCAGATGGCGTGCTTGCCCCTTGCAATGCACTAATTCTCTTCCTTGCCTTCTGCTCTTCAGCAGTTTGTTTTCACAAGACTTTCAAATGTTCTTTCATAAGTAGTCCTTGTAGTGGGATGTCGCATGGAGGGGAAAGTGTAGGCAATTGAAAGTCTCTTGAAGAATAACTCATTTCCCACCTCCCTCCAGAGCCTTTTCTGAATTTTATTGAGGTTCAGGTATGATTTTATAGAACAAGTTATTTTCGCAGTTCAACAATTTATCTACATTTCGTTTCGTAATATTAGTTGTAATCCTCTGGTATGTCATTTTCATTTGGTCACCTTTTCTACCCCTCCTTGTCCTCGGAGTTTCGTTTGGGGGTAAGTGCTGCCCGGTGCTCTCCTGTGGCTGATATTTTCCGAGGCGCATATTGCCAGCAAGTGTGGTCTGTCACCTGGGCCTCTCTCTGTCTTGTTGGGTGGAAAGGTGAGCTCCCAGCGAGGGTCCTGTTGGGGCTGGCCGAGGGAGCCAGGGGGTATATTCTCGAGGATCCCACTGTCCACGACCTGCTGGGGTGACCCCAGCAGGAGCAGATGGTAGTGGGGCCATGGAACTGGGCGGGCACCACCTTGTTCTTTTGGTTTCAGGCCAGGGCCCCGGGACTGTGTGACTCCATCGGACTGTTTCCTGAGTCTGGTTTTCTTCACTTTTCTTTGCGCTGGACATGGAGAGAATAGTAGTTCCATCACAGAGGGCCATTAGTAAGCTTGTCAGAGCTGGCTTGCGCCTCCCCACAGTAAGAGGACTGTAATGCCGGCTGGCCTACATACCCCTTGAAGACTGACCTGAACCGCCATGCTCCGTGGTCCTTTGGTCTTTCAGGATGGTGGTTGTGGCTAAGAAGTTTACGTCACTTTGGTGTCCCTAGATGTTCTGCTACATACATGGATCTATTTGCGGCACATACAAATGCACATGTAGAAAATACCTATCCTCTGCCAAACTTACGTGTGTTCATGGGTGTACTCTCATCTGCCACACCATGCCTGTGTAGCTTAGCCTGTGTAGCTTAGCATACCTGTGTAGCCACCCATGGGATTGTTTATAGGACAGCAAACATTTGTTTTTCTTTACCCTTGTGTACCTCTGCGTTATCCTTTGCCGTGGTCATGCTCTGCAGACTTTCCTAATGTTATTGCCTTCTCTCCACTCACTAGCTAGCAATTTTCCCTTCCGCCCTCGCGTGTCCCTGGTAACCATGTCTTGTGTCCCTGGTTTGCATAAACTTGACTTTCCTTACTATTGTTTACAGTTAGGTTATTTGACTCAACCTAATGTCAAAACCCCCCCCCCCCGTTTTCCCATGTTCGAAGATGCCTCACGGATTTGTCATTAATCCGTGACACTGCGCAGGGCTCCGTTGTGTGTATGCACTGCAGTTGATGGCCTCATTTCGTGAGACACAGGTCTGCACTCTTGTGAGTGTGATGAGCACAGTTGTGCTGTTGGCTGTGGACGTATCACCGCTCCCTCGTCGGGTAGCTGGTGGTGAGGCCGCCAGACCATGCAGCGTCCGTGCTTCCAACATTCAAGGGAGCCCCGTGGTGGTTGTGCCACTCAGTCTCATCAGCACTCTAGGAGCGTCCTACTCTCCCCACGGCCTCACCACCATTGATTTCCTTTCTTTATCATTGCTATTTTTACTGTGGGAACTCTCATTATTTTGTTGATTTTCATCTCTTTCGTGGCTATTTTATGCATGCATCTCCATGTATTTATTGGCTGCCTGATGTTTTTGGATAAGTGTCTATTGATGTCTCTTGTTCAGCAGAGGAAACACGGGGAGAAATTTTCAGTTCTTTAGACTTGTATGTAAACTAGTTCTGTATGACATGTACGTCATACGCAGTGCACACTTGTTACTTCTGTTGGCACAGCATGCCAGATTATGCCTAATGAATACACGCCTGTCCTTCCTCTCTTGCAGGCGAGCTGCCACACCATGACGTGCTGTATGCGGCTTCCCAGGGCATCAGCGTCGTCCTCTGTGAGCACAGCAACACGGAGCGAGGCTTTCTGTCTGACCTTCGAGATATGCTGGACGCTCAGCTAGAGAATAAGATTAATATTATCCTGTCGGAGACAGATAAGGATCCTCTTCGTGTAGTATAACATGAACACGGGAAACCGGTTCACACAATCAATTGATCGATTGAATCCCATTCTTTTGTCGGAACATCAGTTGATGAGGTTGCTATCTTTCGGACACGCCTTAGAATGCATTTTCTTTTCGGGTATGCTAATCTTTTCCACCAGATCTTCTAACTAGCTCCTAAGGTAAAAATGTAATATAATTATATGAAAGAGCAAGTTCCAGTATAAACTCTAGAGAAATGGACAAACACCTGTGTTTAACTTTTGTGGAAAGCAGCTCCAAGTAATCTTGGTAGCAGACGTAGAGGCCAAGAAACAAGCTGGCCCTCCCAGCAAGTGCCCAGCAAGTGACAGGACCTGCCTTCAGAGCGGGAGCTGGCGGGGCCCCGGCGCAGGTCAGAGCCAAGGAGGAGGCTCCAAGCGTGGGCTCAGTGGCAAGCGGTGTCCAAAGGGAAACGAATGGGGGAGTGGACACGTCGAAAGACTTACGTCCTTTATCACTTGCTTGCCGTGTTTTGCTCCCAGACACGTGGGAGTTTAGAGCGGAAATTTGGGTCATCACCACGCACTGTGCCCCCATGACCACGGAGTTGATTCTGGCTCAGAACGACGCTGTGTAACAAATCAGAACTACCCTCTTCGGCTTTCTGCGACTTTAGCCGACAGCCTCCTCTCTCTCCCCCAGAGGGACTGCTGGCTCACATGACTGATCTGGGGCTGAGCAGCCAATGTGTGCCTTGCTCTGCCACCAGGGCTCCCTTCGCGCCTGCAGGGAGACGCGGGGTTGGTGGGGTAGAGAGGTTTTCTGGGAAAGAGAATTCAGTCGAGAGGAGAGGCCAAGATACTTAAAAAGAAACAGCCCAATACTCGGGGCTTTAACAAGCTTTGGGGAAAATGAAAAAGATTCAAAAAATTGCCTATGAATTTTTTGAAGCCCTCTTGTACATGGAAAAAGCCCAAACCTTTCATTTGGTATTGCCGAGGTTGAAAGCCAAGTCAAGAAAGGAAGGAGTACATGGCCGGAGACGAGGATGAAGGACTTGCGTGGGGTGAGGGACTCCCCAAACATTTCATGTTCGAGCACACCGTGGTAGGCTTTGATTACATTTGAAATGTGCCTCAGGATGGCAGCGACATCTCCTCTGAGGGTGAAGGTTGTGGATTCATTTGTTTAGCTAGCACTCTGGTGAGGGATTGAGAGATGAAAGAATTTTTGCTTGAGAATATCCTGTCCACTCTACTTATATGTATTGCCAAATAGATTTGAATACAGAATGACAATAAAATTTGTGGGTTTTTTTTTTTTTGTTGTTTTTTGGGGGGGCATCACTGCCCTCTGGTGGTCATGGGAGCTATCCAGCGCTGCTTCTGAGAGCCACCACTGGATTTGAACCACGAAGCCCGCAGGCCGCGTCCCACATTCTACCACTTACGCCACAGGAGCGCAGTCCAAAACTTGTTTTTTCTTAGTATGTGTGTATTTCTAAATAAAAGTGTCCCTGAAACAGCCATTGTAACGCTTTACTTTTTTTAGGATTCCTTTTATTGAGCTATAATTAACACATCATACACTCCGATAGTTTAGTCACATTAGAGGCTGTGCCATCATCATCGCCACAATCACCTTTATGCAACAAACCCACTGAGGTTAACGTCCCATACCTATCCCCCCCCTCCTTGCCCCAGATATTTCATTTACTGTCTTCACAAATCCTGACTCCCCTCTGTAGTCCTTTTAAAACAGTACGTCCCTGGAAGATGACATTTTACATGGCAGAACTGCTGCCAGTCTCTACAACGCATCCCAAGCCCTTGCCACCCCAGGACCAACCCGAGTTGCCCCTCAGGGTCCTGGAGCTGTGATCACTGGAACAACAGGTGGATTTCAACTGCTAACCTTCTATACCACTGGGGCCTTTTCTGAAATGTAGTTTGAGGGCCTTCACGCTTAGTTTCGATATCCTTGCCTTCCAAACTGGCATGTGCAGGTAGCGAGTTATCTAAATTGCAGAGGGATTTAGTAGATCTGGGACAGGGTCTTCAATGTCCACACTGCTGTTTTGAAGACTAGACTTTTAACAGTGCAGACAGAGAGAAAAACTAAACACTGGGAAGGCTTAGAGCCAGTGATGGATGACAAATTACTCAGATGACTTGGTGATGAGCTTTATTTTATACTGACACATGGAAAGCTGTGTTTCCCATAGCACTACCAGTAAGCCATTTCAGATTTACTCACCACCTCAATGTTTTAATCTGATGAATACAGGTCAATAGATGAAAATTTCATATTTAACTTCATGTCTTCCAACTGTTTAGCACAAAGTCTTATTTGCATGCTCAATAATGAAAATGGTTTAACTGAAAAATCAAAATGTGGGAGATTTTCCTAAGGAAGAAATCAAATCATCACAGTCTTTACCCACCCCCACCCATGTCATCGACATCATAGTTTACTCATCTCTTGATTTTTCAGAGCCACAGAGTGCTGAGAACAACTGCCAGGACTCGCTGTCCCCCGGTGAGTCTTCGGACCCTCCTAGAACGGAGGAAGAGATAACCCAACCAATGCTACTGATTCCACATTTAAAATAGCTAGAAAGAGATTTCTAAAAAATTCTGTTAGCAATTCTTTAAGTAAAATCTCTTACATTTAATATTCTTTGTAAAATGGCAGTTTGTCGATTACACGTGTTGTGTGACAGTTACATAATCTGTCAACTTGCAATGGGGTGGAGGGTAGCCTGTCAATCAGGTCACAGCCAATGAAGCCTCTGTGGCCATGGCCTTCTGAGGACTCTGGGAACTCCGATCTTCCTTGCTGGAGGTGGGATACACACTGCTTGTCTCCCTGCAAGATATTCCTATTGACAAACCAGGTGGAGCTTTGCTGAGGCAGCCAGAGCCTTGAACTGGAGGAGCCATGTGTTAGCAGTTCAATGTGTACCCACACCACCACCAAGGCTTCCTTACGGGAAGTAAAAAGTATTGCTGTCAAAAGGGTTCCAATTCGTACATGCGTGGGCTTTGAGACACGTGTAAATCTGGTGCAGAAAATAGTCATGGCCTTGATCTCATTAGGGCGCCTTCTGGAAAAAGACCTGATCACACACTGGCTTCTCTGCAGGATCTGCTCTGCTTGTTAAAGACAAAGTCATCTTAATAGATTTTCTCAAAGGATCTGAGGTCATCATGGTGGCTTATTAAGATACTTTTAAGAACACTTAAAAGTATGCTGGTTAGAAAGAGGCCAATTCTTTGTGCCAAGGGATTTTTTGCCTTTATGACAGCACTGCTTATTTTTTAGGGGTAGCGATTTGGGGGGGAGGGGGAACCTTACCCCATCCCCTGTAGTCCAGATAGTGCCCCTTTAGACCTTTGTCTCCCCAAACTCAGCAATGAAAAGGACTATGATTTGAGCCCCTCAAGGTGGTTTTGACATGGTCTGAGAAGATGCCTCCCCACAAACCAAGATTTATAAAAACTATGTATTTTTTTTTTACAAAACCACCACATCACCTTCAGAGTACTCTCCATTACAGTTAATATATTGGTCAAATCTATTTCCATGCTTGGAAACATTTTTCAAACTTCTGTTTAGCTGGATGACCACTCACGTTTTTGTCTTCACCTCCTTTATGTCGTCGTCGGAACCCTGTGCTCTCACGTCCCTCTGCATTCCCAGAAACAAGCTGGCACACAGAGTGAGGTCAGGGGAGTGAGGCGCATGGGCAAGAGAAGCATGCTGTTTTCTGCCAGAATCTGGTGCACAGAGATGGCTGAGTGAGCAGTCACGTGGTCATGGTGGGGAAGTCCTCCATCTGCCACAAATCAGGTCTCTTGGTCACACACAATGTCAGTAATTGAGAACCTCTAAATACAAAGCTTGATTAAAAGTCTGACCTGGTAGAACAAACTCTTTAATGCACAACAAGTTGACATTTTTGTGTTTGGGAAGTTGATGGATGTTCAGAACGAGGTTTGTCAACGGTTGACATTTCACCTTGTTGGGAAGGAGAAAACCACTTGGACACTCGAGTTTTTCCTCATCAGGCTGTTCTTATATGCTGTGCTCAACATCACAAGTTTCTGTGGCATTTTTCGCAAGCAGGAAACAAAATCTCACAGCTGCAAGCTATTCTCTTAAAGTGGCCATCACAAAAAGTTTGAGTGAAATTGCTTTCACCAAAAAAAATTAGTTTACTACAAAATTCACTGTGACCAGAGAACTTCCCAAGTGATGTTGCCTACGTGCACTGAGAGCAAGTTGCTTGATCCTGGCCTAGCTGGAAAGGCATACTATGAAAGTGTTGCTCACTCAGCACAATTCCAGTTTATGGGCTTTTTTGGAGTGTGTGTGTGTGGGGGTGTGGGTGTTACCTCCTCGTAAGTAGAAGGGAAAATTCTGAGGGGAAGGGCTAGAGAGGTGGAAATACTGCTTTCAGAAGTGTACAGACCTTGATAGAGGATATGTCAAGACAGGACAGTGTCGTATTTCAGTATTTTTGTTTAATAAAGCACTCTAGTATTTAGTAGCAATACTTTTTGACTAACCCTTGTACTTAAGCCTATAATCTTCAATATATAAGTTTTATATAAAATCATCTACTCATACCACAAAGAAATGATAGGAAATTCCAAGGATTTTTTTTAAAGAAATGAATGACAAAATGATGATGTAGTATTTTATTACAGTGATATGTAACACAATTTGAATTCAAAGTAATATATCAGGGAGTCTGTGGATTTTAAGCTGACAACCGTGGGCAAAGTTATCCTTTTTTCTTTTCTAAGAAAATAGGCTCATATAAATCTTTAGGAGGCTGGAAATTATCACTTTAAGGAAAAATGGAAGTACCTTCCAGTGATATCTTTAGATTTACTTGATGGCAAAACCTTTAAAGCCTACTATTAAGATGCTACTCACCTGTATGTTAATCAAGAAAAGGAAAATATATAAGAATCCTGCCATGTTTTTTTTTTTTGGTGTCATCTTGAAAACAATTACCAAATTGCAATTCAGCATTTCACTTCTCTTGTCTGGCATCTCACTTGTATTATGAAGTGAATGGGTCTGTGTTCATCTATTGTTCCTGTGCTCCCGAAGTTTGTGTGCATCCCCATACACTCCCTATGCTTTCTCTACACTCCCATGACTCCCCTTGTGTCCACCCAGTATGTAGCTCAAGTTCACAAAGAGAAAGCATGATCACCCGCTTCTTCCCAGTCCCACTCAGCAGCGGAGCAGACGATCAGTCTTTTCTCCTGCACTAGGCAGCTCTGGCATGGAGCAGCCAGCCGAAGGGATGGTGCCGCAGCCTCGAGTCCTTCCACACCAGGACCAGCATGTTTGCAAACAGTCCTCTCAGGAGTGTTAAAAGACTCTCGTGAAATTAGGAATAATATCATTTCTTGTATAAAAGGATTAAAAAACATCCAGTTCCAAGTAGTCCCTGAGCACTCTGTTTATTCCAGCAACAAGTCTCCCGAGAGGTCATGAATGAAAGGCACATTTTCTCCACCTTGAGGACAGCTGCCTAGTACTAGAGATGGAATACTGGGGCAGGGCAGTGAAAGTTCTGATTGATGGCATTCTCCAATTTCAAATCCTATACACTGGAAAAGTTACGTTGCTATGAACACATCGCCCTTGTCTGGAGTTGCCTGCAGCTGCGGTGCAGTCTTCCACAGAAGGGGCAGCAGGAAAGGGGAACTCTCAAGCCTCCTCTTCTTGCTTTTCCAGGAAATCAGTCAATGTTGCACTGTCGACAGAAATTAATAAATACTCCACTCCATCAGTCCCCTAAAAGACATGAGAACACTCTAAATGTTAGTCATTCATAAGGGAGAGACATGTGAGCATTCCTACTGTGGGTGACAAAGGATGTGCCTCTTTAATGGTGCCTTTGATATAGTATGGAAGTATAAAATTGAAGACAATAGGCCACACATGAATAGATCTGTTTACACACAGCGAGTCTATGGTGAACCACTTTATAGTCAAGCAGAAAACTAATGCTCTCTCAAGTCTGGGTTGAACTCAGGAGGGTGGGGGTGGGGAGTGGGGGTCGTTGCAGACGCAGCCACATTACTTCCCAGCCAGCAACTCTGCAGCGGCTCGGCCCTGCCAGCTTCACGGCTATACTTCTTCTAAGATTTGTTTGTTCTGACAACCATGTGATATTGGTATATTTCATATTCTTGGACAATTCTGCAATTCAAAGACTAGTTCTTCTTTAAGAAGCAGTATGGCTGAGCCCTGTATGCGGGTTGACAGTTCAAATCCAGCAGCAGCTCTCCAGGAGCAAGGCTGGGCTTCCTACTCCCACCAGGGCAGTGATGGCACCAACAAAAAAAAAAAGTGGGGGGGAAGCAGTTGAGTATTAGTTCTCTATCATGCTTTCGCTACTTCTTTACCTTCCTGCCCTTTATGAAAATGTAGATTTTCTCTCCCTTTCAGCTTGTCTTTTAAATAGCTTCAAATGTCTTTCATTTAAAATAACTCCTTAGACCCTGTTCCTCTCCAAATGTTACCCTTAACTCTTTCACCCCACCCCCCAAACAACTTCTACCAGTTGACTTTCATAGCTGTCTCCGCTTCTTCACTTCTCACTTGGCCAACTAGCTTTGCCTCCATAGACACATCTCTAAGAGTTTTACCCTAAACCACCAAACAGTTCCACATTCTAATTTTCAGGAGTAGCTGAAGCCCGCATCTTCTTGACCTCCCTGCAACATCTGACAAGGGCTATAATCTGACATTACATCCTGACTCAGCTCTCTAGCTGTTCCTTTGACCCAGGCAGGCTTAGCCTTTACTCGACTGTTAAATGCCAGACTTCTTTGGGGCTGAGTCCGTCCCTCTCACTACACCTTCTATGTTGTCTTGCCCATGGCTGGTGTCAGTTACAGTCTAAATCTAAATATATAACATGATCTTGTATCTCTAGTCCAGAATTTTCCTCTGGATGCTTATCCTATGTTTCCAGGTACCATGACGACAGCTCCACTTGAAAATCTGAAAAGAATCTCCAAGAAAGTCTGATACTGAACATGTGATCCGCTCTCCCACCCCCACTTGTTGCACTTCCAATGCCCCATCCAATGAGCCCACCATAGCATGGTTATGCACACGGAACTAGGGATCCTTTGGCTGCTCTGCTTGATCTGCAACTGAGCCTGCCTTCTAACTTGACATTGAATCAACCCAAACACTTTTCTCTCTTCACCCAGTACACGTTATCATCACCTTGCCCAGGTCCCTGCGTCGAACACCTTCCGAGCAGTCGCTGTGCATCCACTTTTGCCAGTCCCCACCCTATACACTTTACGTCAGTATCAGAACAATGTTTTAGGACTTGACATTGCTTTTTAAAATAGGTTAAAATCCTTATCTTGACCTAAAGGCCCTGAATGGTCCAGCGCTTGAATCACTAGCAGTTCACACTCATCTTTTGCCACCCGGCCTTCTTTGTGTTTTGTCATTTGTACCATGTTCTTTTCTGCCTCGTGCTCTCTCCCCACGCTGGTCCTTGGCTGGATTATTCCTCCCTTACCCCTCTGACTAGCTATTTCCTAATCTTCCTTTTAGAGCTCACATCGGTGGTCTTCTTTGATATCCATCATTGTGTCACGCCCCCTTATTCTATGCTTACGTGTACCTTCTGATAATAGAACCTAATGCGGTAATGTTTTACACGTGTGATTGGACTAGCGTGTGCTTTCCCCATTAGAATGTAATGTACTTGCGAAAAGGAACCAGGTTTTTGTTTACTACTGTATCTTAACACTTAGTGTATTGTCTCAATAAATACAGACACAATTAATGCATGAGGTGGAGGGAGGAAAGAATAAAGTCAACGGACGCAGAGGGGGAGGGCCTCAGGGACACTGCAGGCTCGGTTCTGGACCACCTCATTAAAGCTAGCATTGCAATAAAGGGAGCCACGCAAAGTTTTGGGTTCTGATAAAAGGTATGCTTATGAAGAGGTTTGAAATACCTTGAGAATGAACAAAATGTGACAGAGACACAAAATGAGCACAGGGAAAAACAGTACCAATACATTTGTTTGATCCAGGGTTGCCACACACCTTCAATTGGTGAAAAAACACAGTATTTGTGGCGTGTGCTAAGTGAGGCAGGTCTGTCTATGTCTAATGGCCTCTGAGTCTTGACTAGCACTCCGAAGGCGTTTCCTGCTTCCTTTGAAGCCGAGGGCTCTGACACCACCTCACTTTCCAAAGACCTCCAACGGTGGACTGCCCACGCGGACTCCCGTGGCCTGTTAGGGAACCTCAGTCTCACGCTCAGGTCTGAGCCATGAACACTTGTCTAAGGAAATGAGATTCATTCACTCGTCCTGACATGTCATGCAATAACATCAGTCTTACCTTCTTTGTTCTTATAAGCTTGTGGTCCCTAAATTCAGTTAACTGGGCCCGAAGTGTTAAATCACTGTTGACAAGGAAAGCTTCTCGACACCGCTGGTAAAAATCTTGAAAAGAATGTCCTGGAGAGTTCAAAAAGAGATTTGACCACAAGTCAGTGTTTTCGGACATGATCCCTTATGCTAATAGCCTATCAAAGAACAGAGAAAACTGTGCTGTTGGTATGGTATGTCAAAGCAATCATTAAGGGCTGCTTTTTTTTTTTTTTTTTTTAAAGAATGTACTGGCTGAGCCCTGGTGGCGTAGTGGTTGTGTGTGGAACTGCGGCCCACAGGGTTGACGGTTCAAATCCAGCAGCAGCTCTCCAGAATGTATCTCTAAAAAAAGAGAGTAGTGGACACTAGAGTGTTATACATTTGGCCTCTATTTAAAAAAAGAGAACCAACTGGTTGAAAATAGTCAACTGTGTAAGTCTCTTAAATCCTGTGGAAAATAGTAAACAGCCCAGACACGGTTGAATTTTAAAGAGTGAACTTTGTAATTCAGGAGAAACAAATCATTAAAATGTTTAACTAAATTAAATCATTTTCTTCTCCCAAGGGGAAGAAAATAACCTTCTAGGTCCAGCATATGTCATGGAAGGGCATCCAACAAGGATTGGCATATGAAATTTTAAAAGCAAGCTGGATTTGTTTTCCAGGTCCAGCAGCGAGCGGTCTGTTCAGCAATGCGGTGTGTACAGACCGCTCATCCACCGAGGGAGAGCTGCAGGGCTGTTGGCTTCCCAAAAAGGAAGGGACAGGATAACATAAAAACCATTCAATGTAATATCATAGGTAGCACATACCAATGTAAGAAGGGTTGTCCTGGTTATCCAGCTGGTGCTTTAGTAGTAGTCTGAAAATCCCCCTAAGGAAACAGAAAGGAATTCAAATCCATAACGTTGATATTATACGATACAGACAGCTGTAAACTATGCACATGTAATATATAATGATCTTATGTTCACTTCTCCAAAACAGCATTATATCTGCTTACTTACAGAGGCACTTCCAAAACTTTTCCAGTCACATCATCTAACACAAACAACATTTTCTTAATAGTTTTGGATGTCAGTTTCTAACTTCAGACAATTAAAAGTAAATCAAGTTGTATATATTTACTCATTTATCAAGTCATTTCCCGAGGAGCGTAAACCATAAGTGGAATTATGAAACTGAAAACAGTGTTGCACAAATTAAAATTCTAAGGCATCTTTGGATGTGTCAAAGTAATTTAAACTTTTACAATTCACTTTTATGATAACTTGGAAGATAATTACTATAGGCACACGTTGGATCATCTGAATAACTACCTACCTTATAGCTCACTATTGCTACATGACTCTAAGACTGAATTTTAACTAACTTTGATTAATCACATTCATACCAAATAAAGGCTACATGATATTGAAGTTTATAAAATTAAGTGTTAGATCCTAGTACATAATTTAAGTAGTAATAAAAGCTAAAAGATTATAATGATCTTCAAAGAGTTTGTGGAAAATGAAGACCATGAAAAAACTCCATGGATCTCAATTTTTTAAAATCAAAATAAACTTGTAATAACTTATGCTAACAGGTCTAAGCAGGATTTCATTTGAAGGATATCAGTTAGAAAATAGCCACTAACAAAGCAACAATTCTGCTAAAACTGAAGCAAATTTATGATGACAATGCCCCAAAGACAATAGCAACTTACAAATGGATAACTTGTTTTAAGAAGGGCGAAGGTAAGTAAGTGGCCATCTAGCTGAGAAGCAACAAAGCCCATATCGAAGAAGCACCCCAGTGTTTGTGATCATGAGGTGTCGAAGGGATCAGATATCAGGGACTAAAGAACTAAAAATTATATCATTATAAATGAGGGGGAATACAGATTGGAGACCCAAAGCCCATCTGTAGGTAACGGGACATCGCCTTACAGAAGAATTGTGGGGAGGAGACGAGCTAATCAGGGTGCAGTGCAGCAATGATGAAACATACAACTTTCCTCTAGTTCTTCCATGCTTCCTCCACCTCCCACTATCATGACCCCAACTCTACCTTATAAATCTGGCTAGATCAAAGGATGTACCCTGGTACAGAAAGGAACTGCAAACACGGGGAATCCGGGACAGATGATTCCTTCAGGACCAGTGGTGAGAGTGGCGATACTGGGAGGGTGAAGGGAAGGTAGGATAGAACTGGAGAACGTATTACAAGAATCTACATATAACCTCTTCCCTGGGGGATGGACAACAGAAAAGTGGGTGAAGGGAGACATTGGACAGTGTAAGATATGACAAAATAATAATAATGTATAAATGATCAAGGGCTCATGGGGGTGGGTGAGGAGGGAGGGGAAAAAGGAGCTGATACCAAGAGCTCAAGTGGGAAGAAAATGTTTTGCGAATGATCAGCGAGTTTACATTACAGAGGGAGTAGCCATTTGGAAGAGGCAGGTGAAAATGGCTGTACAACTCAAAGACTATATAATCAATGTCAATGAGGAAATTATGGGATAAGTGTATGTCTGCTGTGTGTATGCTTTTGTTGTTGTTATTATGCATATTCTTAATAATATTCTTTCTAAATGATCAATGGCTATTTCATGTAAAGCACACAGTGCCTGGATCACAATGTTCTATACGGAACTATAAGTAAAAATAGCCCCCCCCCCCAAAAAAAAAAAAAAAAAGCTTATAACACTCAAGTAGAATCCATCACAGCTGAGCCCCAATGGCGTAGTGGTTGGGCACGGGACTGCGGCCCACTGGGTTGGAGGTTCAAATCCAGCAGCAGCTCTCCAAAAGCAAGGCTGGGCCTCCTACTCCCACAAGGGGGCAGTGATGCAAAAGCAAAAGAAAACAATGAATCCATCACAATCTATGGGGAGAATCATGTTGGCGACCCTGCTTTGCTCCCAGACAACTGGGCAGGCTGCCACTGTGTCATCTGCCTTTTACATATTTGAGTATTGGTCACTATTCTACTATTTCTCTTAATTTTCCAAACCATGATGAGACTTTAGGACTGCCATTAAAACCTAGAAAGGCATGCTTCAAAACGTAGGGAGCGACTATAAAAGGAATCCAGCTTTCATTCCTACCTTGCATTCGGAGTGAGACTTCGTAAGACGTGAATTAGGGAACTAAGTGGCAGGGATCCAGTCTGTTTCACAAGGAGAGAATTCTCATAGGACGTTTCTTCAGTGTATGGACTATATGTAGTCGTTTCATACCAGAGCCAATTATAAAGACTCTGCTTTGCATGATCCCACACTAGAATAAAGCACGTGACAAAAAAAAATTGTTTTCATGATTGCGTTATTAGACTTCACTTGACGGAAAACAAGAAAGCATTAAATAAGAAATGCGTCCTGAGATTTCTGCCACTGCGGTGGTCCAATCAGTACTTCACGATGTCATTTCATGACCAATCAGTATCGGAAGAGTGATGGGCTCAGTGGAGCACAGTGGGTCCTGGCGGCTACTAACTCTGGGCTGTGCGTGCCCGTCCACCTGCAGCTCTGCAGGGTGTGAGGCTCCTGCTCCGCATACCTTCATCGCCCCCAAACCCCCCTCCCCCCCCGGGGACGTTCTAGCCTGGCCCCCAGCTGAAACCCCAGTCACAATCCACTCGACTGCGATGAGGTCTCTAGAGGTAAACACCAACTCTACGAAGTGACTTCACAAAATAAATACGGCCATGCCAGAAAGAAGAGAATGAGGTCAAACAACAGTTTGGCTTTCTCTCTCAACCCATGCAATTTTAGGTGTCAGACAACCCTGTAATAGCTGACCTTTTATTTCAAGAAAACTATTCCAAATCACAGTGGAAACACCTATCTCTCTGGCAAGATTTGTCTTTAAAGATGTAGAGGAGGTACAGTTTACTGTGAGACAGTAAAAAATGTCCAACATAAAGCTTTAATACAACAGATTAAAAAAAAAAAACCTGTGCTTTTATTTATTTATTTTGTGTGTGTGTTTGTGTGGCATCACTGCCCTGGTGGGAGTAGGAAGCCCAGCTTTGCTCCTGGAGAGCTGCTGCTAGATTTGAACCATCAACCCTGTGGGCTGCAGTCCCGCACACAAGCACTGCACCACCCGGACTCAGCCCAATACAACAGATTTTATAAGACAAATAACTCAAGGAAGATAAATTTCACTTACTGAGGGGAGCATTAAGGTGATCAATAGATGCTATAAGGTATATGTTACACAAAGATGACAACTGCCCAATGATTTGCTGACTCTTGTCTCCTCTCAACATTTGGCTATCCAAATTGTGAATGAGTAGGAAGAGTTTTAAAGAAGAATCTAAAACAAAAAGGAATTCATTATTTTCAATAAGCATTTGTGAAGCCACTACTATCTACAATAACTCCATACAATAAAATATAGCAATGTAGCACAACTACTGTATTTAAGAAGATAGATCAAACGCTCCTATGAAGGGCAATGTGC